>JAADWZ010000179.1:0-54242 GCA_023336445.1 Pythium dissimile | reverse complement strand
CCCCCCCCCCCCCCCCCCCCCCCCCCACCTGGCTGGCCATGGTCGTATTCGTGTCCACTGAAACGGCTTCGTTCGAGATGCGAAACACGCGCTGCACCTCTTCCTGTGGGTTAAGCATTGTCTGTGGTCCTCGCACTAGCAGCTGTTTGACATCATCCATGTCGTTGAGCTTGCGTGTCGAGGCCGAGTCCACGTCAAACTCGCTGGCCGTGAACGGTGCGACGGGCATGAACCGGATACTGTCAATGAAAAGCGGCAGTTTCGACACATTTCGAATCTGCGCTTCGACCAGCGACTCTTCTGCGGACTGCTTGGCGTGCTTAAAGCTGATAACGAGTGGGTTCTGCACAGCGAACCGGTAGAACTTGCGGATCGATTTCGGCTCGTTCGTGACGGGATCCGCGTAACTCACCCCGACGCGCAGCACGTGGTTGCCCACTTGGTTGAGCGGGTAGTCGACGACCATGTCCAGACTCGTGCCCGCCACGAGGACCTTGACTGGGTTTGGCGGCGGCGAGCGGCCCGTGCGCGTGACGCGATTGTCGTGGAGATCCACGCGGTCGTTCGCGCACTGGATGTTGGCGGTCAGACCGACGTCGCGCAGGTCGCACGTGTACTGGTTGATGACGCTGATGTAGCTGCTGAAGGTGTTGCCCAGGAATATCTCACTGAGCCAACGGAATTAAACATCAGCTCAACCAATCTATTTGGCAGCTAAGGTCGAGGTCGACGCACCCAAAGCTGTCCGGCAGAATGAGCATGCTGGACATGGCGAACTCATGCTGTAGCGCTGTCGCTGCTGATAGCGTGGTGGGCATGTTGGAGCCCGACGTTGGGCCGTGCGTGTATAGCTTCGGTTTATAGAGGCGCATCACTGCGCCGAAGAAGAGAAGGCTCACACTTGAGTGGGGGTATACGTCGACATAGCATCAAAGATCCGCACCTTTGAGCGTTGGCTGGATAGGAGGCGATGATCCAGATGTAGTGGGGCCAGTGGAGGAGCCGCTGCCGCTGCCCGGGGGCTGTGGGATGCCCGCCGCGGCGCCGCCCCCACCTCCATATTGCGAGCTCATGGTGGCGTCAACGTGGGAGGCGATTCCGTGTGGGGCATAAATCCCCTGTTGAAGATCCCATTTGTCCCGTGTTTACGGTATTGCTCCTATATTGATCTCAGACACGGGACAATTCGTCGAAAACCGCGAGGAACACGACCATTAATCCACTTGTTAGGCAAAATGCTGGACGAGATCGCGTGGAAGTGCTCCATCGCCTTCCTTCTCGGCGCGGCGACGCACTATGTCGCGTCCGCGTATTCCCACGGAGAGAGCCAAAGCGGCGGCGCGTCCGCACGTGCAAGCGCGGGCTCGAAAGAGTCGTCCGAGCGTAAGAAATTGACCGACGGCGCCGAGCGAGAGGACGGTGATGACGACGACGACGACGACTCTGACGATTCGTCCTCGGACGGCGACTGGGAAGGCAAGGACGAGCAGAGCTGGGTGCCGCACAAGATGGTGCTCTGCGTACGCACGGACCTGAAGATGGGCAAAGGTGGGCTGTTGGTTGCTTCGGCATTATAGGTGTGGGGGCTGGCACCGGACTCATTGTTCTGGGGGACAGGCAAAATCGCGGCGCAGTGCTGCCACGCAACGCTCGGCGCATACAAGCGCGCGATCAAGCGCACGCCAAATGCTGTCAAAGTGTGGGAGATGCTGGGTCAAGCCAAGGTCTGCTTAAAGGTCGACTCGGAGGAAGAGATGATGAGTCTCGCGCAGCTCGCGGCCGATAATCACCTGGTGCACTACGTTGTGGTAAGACCTGGTGGTCGGCCTTCCTTCCGCGGATTTTGTATTGGTCTAACTGAGATTTGCTCTGTGTGATTTCTAGGTGGATGCCGGCCGTACGCAGATCGCTCCGGACTCAAAGACGGTGCTGAGTATCGGGCCTGCACCGCTCGACGTCATCAACGTGATTACGGGGCATCTCAAGCTCATGTGAACGACATCCTACAAGCATCAGTAATTGGCCACAACGAATCATGAACAACGATTCTATTCCCGTATATACAACCGCTAGCAGGTTGTCGTTTCAAGAGCGCACTACAGCATTGGAAAGACGTTCTCATAGTCTCGTTCACGCGCCTCTGACGTTTTGATGACTCCGCTGTGCTTCAGTCCGCGCAGGACGGCAAAGACAACGCCAATCAGCACTGCTGACGCCACAACCGTCCCAATAATCGCGACGAACACTTCAGAGACTGGCATCGCCGAAGCAGTTGCCAACCCGGCCCGGGTCCTGACGGCGTACGATGATTTAGCGCTGTTGACGCACGCCAAGTACTCGCCACGAGTCGACCACCACTTCAATGTGCACAGGATCTGAGCACGACAAGCTGAGTTGTTGCACGGCGGTAGACGGTGCGACTGAGCTTTCATGTTCCAGTAGTAGTCTTCCAGCAGCGACGAGTCGACTTGCATGCGCTCGTAGAGATCGTTGAGCGAAGCGGACGTCAGCGACTCCAGATCGTAGGCTTTGGTCGCTTGGAAGAGTGGCTCCCACGAGAGCTGCGGCACGGAGTTGGAGATGTTGGTCCCGTGAACAGTGTAGTCGATCACTTCATAGGTGGCCGAGTCGTACTCCCAGACCATGAACGACGGATTGTTGCCAAACAGCGGTGACACCGACCCAGACACGAACAATGGAACTTGGTCCAGCGAGTCGGTTCCATTCGAATCGACCGGAACACGGAACTCCACACTGTGGACGTGGCCGAAGAACTGGGCCTTGACCACATCCGCATAGCAGCTCACGATCGACTTGTACGTCTTGATGTAGTTCTCATGCCATTGAGGTTGGCCACCGTAGGAGTCGACGAACGGGGCGATGTGTCCGGCGATGTACGCAAATCGAGAAGCCTTTCGCAACTGGAGCAGCGACGAGTTCAGCCACGCAAACTGGTGGAACGGATCAGGATTAGCCGAAGTATCTGGCATGTGGCTCGGCTACACATACACAATGTTGTTAGACACTGGCAGGATAGCCCGTCCCCGAAGCAGCGCGATCTCATACCGAGTACGGCACTGTGTTGAGTGTGAGCACGGCGAGCTTCTCGTCCAAGTCGTAGGACAAGTAGCCGCGTCGGTTCAGCGAGTCAAAGTTGGATTTCGACAGCGACGCGCTCCACACTTGCGAGATGAGCTCAATCGACGGGTTGGCGACTTTGCTAGGATCCGTCACGTCCATGTAGTAGTCGGGATCTACAGTTTCCAGTCAGTTCGTTGCAGTCAACCAACATCGCCATCCAGATACGCGCCCTAGTACTCACTGCCGTCGGCGTTGCCAATGATCGCGGTCGCCTCCAGTCGCTTCTTGCCGTCCACCGGGTAGTACTTTTCGAACGTCTTGACATTCGTCTCCACCGCGCGTTTCATGTACTCGTCCGAGAACTGGCCGTGGGCGGCGTGGTCGCCCGTGTACAAGACGAAGTCCGGATTTGGCAGCACGCGCTTGGCGTAGTTCAGCGCAGACTCAAGCAGCGCGATTGGCGCGTCGGCCCCGTAGAGGAACGGGATCTTGGCCGACTCGCTGGCGTCAAACGAGGCCGAAATGTTGAGGTGGACGTCCGAAAAGTGGAGGATGCGCTTGGTCTTGGCGTCCGCAGCAGAGAGCGCGACGGCCACCGGCAGCAGCAGAGACAACAGCTTCATCTTGAAGCGGGGGGGGCAGGTAATGGGGCGACGAAAGAGGAGTGGAGTCCACGCTGCAGCAGCCAGCGCAATGGATAGGCAATGCCGCCTTCTGACGACGAGATTCCTTCGAAGCACAAAGTGGGACTTGAAGAGCATCGGTTCTTAACCGATGTCGGCCACTTTTGTCCCACAGGTTTCCAAAGATAGCTGAGAACGTATGCTTAACTCTCGTACTTTAACGGGCTCGACGTGGACGGTTAGTCCTAAATTTGACAGATAAATACTTTTGCCATCATTAGAAAATGGGACGGAGCTCGCTCACTCAAGTGCGATTGTGTCAGTGCTTGTGCTGCACTGAACTGCACTGTATGCGAACTGGTGAGAGAGGACTCATCTACGTGGTTCGCGCTCAGATTGCAAGCTCAGACGCAATCCACCCACAATGAAATCTGGCTTGCTGGCTCTGGTGGGAGGGAAATGATTCGTGAATACCGCAACAGAAGCGTACAGTTCGTGTACTACCGTACTGCGTAGGACGGTACCACACTGCTCTGCAAGTGTGTCCTGAGCTTCTGCAGTGATGGACACTGCATGCATGGATAACGTGTCCAGCCACTGAAAGCTTGGTGAGCCGAGTCTCATGATGTGAGGTCGTTGTTCCGGCACCTAGTGCTGTGCTGGTTTTCCTCCCCAACTTCAACCGATGGATGCATCCAGGCAGAAAAAAAGCGAAAAGCAACGCGCCGATCTGGTTCAGCACACACATTTGAAGACAAAATATCCAATGCGGAGATGAAATCAAGTGAACAAGATGAATGGAGATAGCTTCGTGGTGACTTGCGGCAAAGACACGTGACGAGGAACCTTGCTGCTGCGGTCATTCAGCGTGTGACATAAATCGATGAGTCACATTGAAGGTCAAAATTTGGCCAATCTGACTTGGTAATTTTGAATTATAGCCAATTAAATTGTAAATGGTGGACCGCGTGGCAGAACCTCTGAGTAGTGACTCACAGTCCGGTCTTTTGTTCAGGGATGTATTGCTCTTGTAAAGGAATGTGTCGATCCTATGTTCTCATGATTGTAGAGTCGCTCTCGGTCCCGTTCCCCTGGCGCCGTCCGTGAATGGGAGGAAGAAGCCCCCTATCCAGCGCGAGATTCTCTATAGCAGCGACACAAGCAAGCCCCGACGCGACCTGTGCATTTCCGAGTCAGTGGCCAATCCCCCACCTAGCAAGAACGAGCGAAAATGGCCAAAAGCGGCAGTACGTGCATTCGTCTACGCAAGTTGCTTGTAGCTCGTGGAAATCCGATGCTCATTTGTTGCTCTCTTTGCTACAGAATTCCTATTCGGCATGATATTCTGCTTTGCAGGATTCATCTTTCTGGTGCGTACTCCGGATAGCGCTAATGCTCATTGCGCCACTGACTGGTGGGGCAAGCGCGGTTGGCGGGGCGACATCTAACCTTGTTTATTAAATGGTTTATTAGACCATCATTGGCGCGTTGCTCAAGCTTCAGCCCGAGTTCATCCACAACGCAAAGAAGCCCAAGACGACTGCGATATCGTGTTTTGAAGCAGGTGAGTTATATTGCCTAGGTACTTTGAGCGAATTGGCTCGTTGGGCTTGTCATTGGTCGCGCATTCTGACAATTATCCTGTTGAAACTATAGCCGGACTGTACGCTGTCTTCACGGTCGGATTCTACGTGCTCTACGCGCGCGGATCTCTCCATATCATGGACTCCTCCACGGTTCAGGATGTGATCGCAAGAGAACGATCGTACTACGAACTCTCGGATTCCGAAGAAGAGCTTCCGCTGGCTCAGCACATGTCGCCAGCCGAGCGAACGTACTCGAAACCCCCGTCCTCATCCCCATCTCCGACCTCCAGCGCAATCAAGTCCGTATAGAGGGAGATGCAGCGATGCCGATGAAGTGCTCGCGGTATTTTTTGGGGCGGCATCTGAGCTTTTTGGTGACCGCGGACTAGATTTTTCGGAACGGCGAAAACCCGCTACTTCCTCACGTGGTGATCCAGACATTTGCCAGATGGGGGCCCACGTCGTCGCTCTTCCCACTCTAAACTGTAACTTATACACTCGATTTCCACTGCCCATTGCATGCTACCGGCCATAAGAGCTCCAGCCAGCTCGAGCATCAACCATCTGCCAATTAGCCTATAGCCTATTCTGGTTTAGCTTAGTTGCCATTACGTTGGTCGCTAGGTGTCGACTCGCATCCAACCTTCGAATCCCACACCCAATGGACACCGACGACGCCAGCGGCAATGTGGTGGTGCAATTCGCCTCCGACCAGCGCACCGCAGCGGCCGACGAACCGGCCTGCGTGGTAGTTGAATCCGTCACCCACAACCTTTTTTTTTCTGGTTGATGGGCTCATTGTCGTGTGTGGACAGATCTGCGGGCGATTCGGCGAGTACATTTGTGATGCGACCGACGACGACGTGTGCAGCCTCGAATGTCGTGACATCTGCACCGCCAACTGCAACATGCGGCAGGAGCAGAGCGTTCTTCACCAAGCAGGCGCTGCTCTTGGTCCGGCAGAGTCCACCACCGGTGATGAGAGGAAGCGTTCGCTGGACTGCGAGGAGACGGCGCGTTTGGAGGAAGCTGCCGCCGCCGCCGCTGGCATGGAAGTCGAAGCGCGGAAGCGACTGCAGATCTGCGTGGAGCGCGCGGGGGCGGCCGCCGCTGCAACGCCGCTGCTGCCACTGCCACTTTGGAGATCGTTTGATCCAGTGCCCGACCAGTTGAAGCTCAACATGGTTGCGAAAGGGTTTGAACACCCGACGCCCGTGCAGATGCAGACGATTCCAGCGGTGCTGGTAGGCGGCCACGTGCTGGTCAGTGCGCCGACGGGAACAGGGAAGACAGCGGCGTTCTTGGTGCCGCTGTTGATGCTGGTCGTGGCCTCGCGATTCGAAATGGAGCAGTCAATCGCGCTCGGACTCGTGCTCGCTCCCCTGCGAGAGCTGGCTATCCAGATTGAGGACGAGGCCAAGGCGCTGATAAAGGGGATCGCCAAGATGAAAACGGCGCTCGTGGTCGGCGGACTTCCTCTGCCACCGCAGTTGCATCGGCTCCGGCAAGGAGTCCAGCTTATAGTTGCAACACCCGGGCGATTGCTGGAGATTCTCGTGCACCAAGCCGAAGACGGTGCTCTGGAGCATTTGCTCGACAGCCTTCGCGTCTGCGTGGTGGATGAGGTCGACATGATGCTTAGCGTCGGCTTTCGCGACGATATCATGCAGATTCTCGGTGTTCTCTTGGCCTCAGGGTCGACCGTGCAGCTGGTCTTCACGAGCGCGACCATCTCGAAGCAAGTCGAAGACACGGTGGCAAGAAGTTTGGGGCCGACGTTATCGTATCTACGCATTCGGATTGGAGATTCTCCAACTTCGGTCGGGCTGACGATCAACCACAGCGTGGACCATTCCATCCGGTGGCTGGAAGAGAACGGGAAGAAGGCGGAGCTGTTCCGGTTTCTAGCTTCTCGTCGCCATGCACAAACGGTGAGCGCATTTCTCGTTTTAGGGTGTATGGTATGGGCACTGACAGCATGTGTGTGTTGAAGTTGGTCTTCGTGGATTCCAAAGCCGGCGCTGACATGCTCGCATTGGCAATCCACAAGAAACATCGCCAGATCAAAGCAAACAGCTTCCACGCTGGGAAATCGCAGGACGAGCGACTGCAAGTGTTGGAAGACTTTGTCGACGAGAAGACCCAGGTTCTCGTGTCTACCAACGCGCTCGGACGAGGCATCGATCTGCTGACTGTAGACAGCGTCGTCATTTTCGACGCGCCAAGGGCAATCAACGACTACGTCCATTTAGTTGGTCGTGTTCTGCGCGGAGTGGATACTGGTCTTGACGTTGCTCCAACCAAAGGATCATCGATCATGTACGTGAATGCGCGAGACGCCACCCTATTTGCAGATTTAGTTGCGCTCCTTCAGCCCCACCACGTGCGAATCCCTGAAGAAGTGTACAGCGTGCTGCGGGCCAGATCGGCGATCCATGAACGGCAGTCGGCTGTGCCCAGTGTTATGACTGATGCCAAGCGCGCGTATCGAGTAATTCAAGAGCTGCAGCCCAGTACTGTGTCTGATCGTGCTCGCTCCTGGGGGGTTTGGAAACACACGACGAAGCGTCTGCGAAACGTGTAAACCCAATCTCGCTGATGTCAAGGTCGGTCCCTGAAACCTCGTCGCATCCTCCACCATTGTCGCCATCACAACGCGGTGTCGACAGCACAAGGCTATGAATCACGAACGTGTCCACTGGTAATCACATTGAAGTTTGTCAACACCTCGGCGAAAACAGTGTCAAACACTAGCAAGACTGAAGAACAAGACCCACGACTGTACGCTCCATTCCGCATCCACTGCGACGCGTCACAGACCTTGGGTCGCTGTTGGCATTAGTGGGCAATCAAGCTCGCACCCGTCAAGCCGACAGCGCCAGGTATTCGACCCAGTTCTTTGTCCGATTGACGATATCTGCCTACACGTCTACTTGCCGGAGCGTCACGGTGGGAGAGGCTCTGCACACGGACCAGGCGCCGCTGTTCGTTCTCCTATCCGTGACTTCGGCAGCTGAATTCTTGCGGTTGCGGAGTCTTTCAGTCGCGGCACTGAGATCCGACTCCTCAGCTTGACCGCTGGCTGCCTCAAGTAGTTATAATACGCGACCGGCGCATCCAGCATGACCAACTGGCTCGGCTTGGCGACGATCACTCGCCACAGTAAGCGCAGCGCCCACGCCATGACAGTCACGTACGTGCTGTAAAATGTGGCAAGCAAGCGGAACTCGAAGTGACTGCCGACGACAGACCCGCTCCAGATGACCCTGTCATGGATCGTCACTGTGCCTTCGCTGAAGACGAGCAAGTGGTTCAGGATGCCCGTCGACATGACCAAAGCCACCATCACGGTCTTTACAAAAATTGGTGATAAGCCGATCCGCTCACGAACCGCCGGTGTAAGCGCGTCGATGCAGAAGACCCAGTGGAACCAGAGCCAAGTCATTTGCAGGAAAACGCACGAGCGATTCCAGCGGAAGAAATCTGCAGCAGCGATGTGGACAAACGTGACCTGGGTGGAGAGGAAGATGAAGTCGAAAGACGAGGCGATCGCTCGTAACAACACGCGGTGATACAGAGCCGCGCACATCAGTGTGTATGCCCATGACAAGAGCACGGCTGCTATGGCAATAGCGTGCACTTGAGGTCGGGGCTCATCGTTCCCGATTGGATTTGGCAAGCGCCCGGACTGCAGCTTGAACTCGGTGAACTCGTATGCTCCAGTGCCGATCGCAAGCGTAGCTGACGTCAGTCCCAAGATTTTGACGAACCACTTTCTTCGTCGGCCCTCTGTTGGGACGATCAACCAGGCGAAAGACTTAGGCAGAACAACATGCGAGGCGTCGATCTCAGGGTACTTTGCAACACTGCGCATAGTCTGAATATACGGTGGCAACGATGGACCCTGAACGGGTTGTAGTGGGCTCTGTAGGTCCCCACTTGCGGACTGAACCGGCCTCAACTTCAAGCCGCATCGGTAGCTCACGCAGTCAACCACGGCGCCTTTGGAGCGGTTCAGAATAAGCTCGCGTTTGCGATATGTGTTGCGAAGCATGATCGTTAGGATCGTCGTGAACCCATCGGTGACAAATGGTCGAGCTGCAAGCGTGTGCGAGCCAAAGCGAAACAACGTGAAGTGCTTCAAGTTTGGTACCATGCCGAATGTCGTGGTCAAGCCGACAAATGCCGTGGTGACCATGGCAAAGGTGTTGATGATTGCGACGCGGCGCTGGGCTTGGATGTTCGCGTCGATAAAGATGTTGATCTGGTACGCAATCAGCGCTTGAACCACGATGAACAGGCGTGCATCTTGGAGCATCATCATGAGTACGGCCAGTGTGGAGAGAATGATGCTGTCGAAGAAGACGATGTCGTACGTGCGAACAAGAACGCAGATAGTATCCCAACGCAAAGCACTGATCGCGATCAAGGTGCCTGGAAGCCCCATGAGCAAGCCGGCGACTGCGAGGTACTCGCCAACCTGAGCAGGCGTCACCATCGACACAATGTACAGCGCTGTCGTGCACCAGTACGCGCTCAGAAGCAACCGTGGAAGTCGTATGAGTCGGTCAACACATTTCTGAGCTGCAGAGCTGAAAAACCGCGATCTGATGGTGACAGAGAGGTCGAGTGTTGGAAGCTGATGGGACGGCTGGATTGTGTAAAGCCACATTGGTGGCCGGTTAGGCAAGCAGACAGGTGGAATTTGCGCCGGTGCGACTGACGCTGTCGGCCATGATGTCGCCGTTGGCATCTTTTCTGCGTGAACCGAGATTAAACAGCCCGACACTACACGCCTTGCCACTCAGCATTAAGTGAAAGACGTTTTCCGACGTTCTGGAAGCTATGCGTTGGGAAAAAGCATGAACGCTTGCCTTGAAACGTTTATAGCTCAAGTCGCGACAAGCTTCGGTTGCGCTGGCTGAAGTGCTGGAAATACCAGCGAGTGCGTGCCAGATAAGCGTCATGGCAGTACTAGAACGCTGATTCTTATTTCGAGACGTAGAGTGGGGCAGCGCGTAGCTTGGAGACAAACTCGCCGACAAGAAACACTGGAAAGCTACACCTGACTGTCAGGTCCTGACACGAGTTCGATCAAGACAGACTGCAAATCGTCTAAATTCGGACGCCACGAGTTCAAGCATCGCACTTGTTGCTTCTTGTTTGGAACTACGTAACAGATCCACAGCGGATGCCACGGCCCGCGTCTGTCGGTGAAACAGATACACCAATTCTCGCCATTTTACTTCGGCCTCTGGTCGTGGCGTCGTCGTCCGACCGCGTCCCGGCCTCCTGTATTCGTATGCAACTGGCCCATCAAGAAGCACGAGATCCGTGATCTTGGCGTTCAAGATCCTCCACCACAACCGCAAGCTCCACACTATGGTCGTTGCCAACGTGCTGTAAACTGTCGACAACATGCGAATCTCGACTGGCCCTCCGCGAAACTTGCTTCGTCACAGCACTCGATCGCGAACGCGAGCAACGCTTGAAGAGAGGACGAGCGCGTGCGCAACAAACCCACTCACCGCAACACAGAACGTCGCTACCAAACGCACGAACGCTGACGAAGCCTGAGACGCTGACGCGCGACCGCCGTCAGCGCATCTGAAATGACGTCACCCATGCGATCCACCACCATGACGTCGCGAGTGTCGTGGCAGCTGCGCCGTCCCATCGAAACGCATCAGCAAGTGCGACGTGGATGTATGTGGCTTGGACGGAGAGAAAAAATGGTCGAACGACGTGCAGAGCGCGAGGAGAAGCGTACGATGGCAGTGCACAAAGCTTACGAGACAGTACAGCGCCGTCACGACCAAGCTGACAACTCGTGGATTGTCGTGAGCGTCTGAAAGTTCCAAGAGTTCAGAGATCGCAGTCCCCGTGTTGATCGTAACCGCCCCGATGCCAAGCGCTCTCCACGCTGTTGGTCCCATGGTCTGCGAATTGCATTGACAATAACCAGTGTACAAATGCCCGGCAGGACAGTCCACTGCGCATCCATGTGAGGAAGCTCCGGAATGTATCGCATGGGCTGGATGTCGACATCTCGGCTTTGCGCCGAGGTACTTCCTCTCTGCGTTCCTTACTCGACGACACGCGTGGTGTGGATGCATGAAGACAGCGAGGGTGAACCGAAAGAAGGCAGCGATAGCTCGCGCAATATATCGTTGAGGAGGCCGAATCTGAGAATGGTGGCTTGGGGCGAACCAGCAGATGACGTGCGTTACAATTTTCACGCTATGACGGTGGCCGTTGACCTTCAACAGTGCGAAGTCGTGTATTCGTGGAGGGGTGTTGAAGCTGAGGCATCCAGCGTCCACGATCGAGGCTAGCACGAGCACCAAGTCGGCCAAGACCATTCGGCGCCTGCCTTGAATTTCGCATCAACCAAGAGATTGGAGTACCCCGAGAAGAACGCGTGGAAGACGATGGCTGCTCGAGCGTCGCGAAACAGGGCCACGATGAGCGCCAGCGAGACGGCGGTATCGCTCCAGAAGAACCATATATCGTAGGTTCGAGCGAGCACCTTGAGCACGTCGTAGCAAAGCGCAGCACACTCAGCGCCAGCACGCCACCAGGGAGGCCGATAAACAGTGCCGTCACCGAGAGAATCCGAGCCAGCTGCACGGGAGCGACCGTAATTACGACGTAGACCACCTCGGTCGCGAAAAAACCCACGAGAGCACGACCAGAGTAGCGAAAGAGCTTGTCAAACTCCTTCTCTAGACGTGGCGACAGCAGTCGCGACTTGACGGTGACGACAAGTCGACGGTTGGAAGGCGGTGCGTCGGCTGGATGGCGTGACCCATCGCGCAGTCTCGTCGATGCTTCTGTCAATGACTGGGACTTTGCTGCTGCGTTCATCGACATGACCTCTATGTGGCTCCTCTTGAAGGCGCTTGATTGGAGATTTTGTCGATGACTCGATTACTGGAATGCTTCCTCAGTGAATGAGCTCAGACATGGACGATGTTTAGCTACAACAGCGCCTATTCGCAAGTTCAGCCATGAACTGCCCTTCACTCCTTGATGATCAAATAGCGGCAGATTTCAACCGAGATTCTGAGTCTTTGCTGCGTGGTAATGGCCACCAGACATGCCAAGTCAAGAAGTTACCTTTCTGCCGCGTGTCAGCCTTCTCATCGTGAGCGCCCGATGAACTACTCGTGCTCGACGGAACTTTGCCGCGTTACCGTACCTTCGTCTGCTACTTCAGTTCCGCGGTGACCGCTTTCGGTGTGAACTGTCTGCATTGTTGGTGCTTACGGCTGCCACCGAGGACGGGCAAGTCGAGCTTGACAGGCCTGACGAGTTCTATAGCCCGCCTTGACCATGACGGTCATCTGTCATGGCTGGGTTGAGGTATTTGGACGCAACTGAAGCCGTTCAGAATCCGGCCATGCTCGAAGGGTCAGCGAACTCTTTCGTTCGACTTTCTCGAGTAGCGCATGGACGTTTGCTGACATTACCAGCAATTCTTCACGACAGCAGCCCCCCACTTATCATGCAGCTCTGCCAAATCCGATGGAATCAGTCACCGCACCAGCGATTTCCAACGAGTATGATCCATGGCAGTTCGAACTCACCCCACTGCGTGTCCAAAACTCCAAGAGATCGATCTCTCCGTCTTTGTCAAGCCGCACTTCATCCGCGGCCGCCGCATCACCGATTCTTCGCTATCTCGTCTCAGCTCAACTCAGCTCAACTCAATTATTGCCTTGTTCATCGGATTGCCTGGGGATCGCTGCTCCATCGGCAATCTGCGTCACGAGATGGTGCTGCTGCTGTTTCAGACGTACCCCACTTGGTTTAACCGACGGTGTATCGACACTCGCCGCATTGCTGCTTGCGCTGTTGTTACGAGATCCGCAACATTTCTTATGCTGCTTAGCTGCTGCACGATTGGATGCGGAGTACGTGCTTGATGTGTTGGGATGGCATCCCGCCACCTGCATGCCGGCACCTGGGCGTCGTGTCAACGTTCGCAGCGACCGTTAGCACGGTCAGCATCAGCAACTGCACGTTCACGCTTTTCGCGATTTTGTCGCCTCTCGCTGTGCACAGCCGCGTCCTCTTGTCGAGTCCTGAAACCCAACCAATCAATTTAATTCCGAGCGTTCACTTGGTACTTGAGCTGCGCTGCAATGGTTGTGAGACGGGCAGTTCGAATCAAATGGCGACTGCAGCAGTGAGCGAAACGAGGCCGGTCGTGCATGATGGACCAGTAGACTTCCCATACTGCGGCAATTGGCAATGAAACCAATTAGCGGGATTGGCAAGCATGCCTTCGAGCATTCCGTGGTCCCGGAGACGACTTGATCCATATGAAGTAGGATCTTGTCTCCTCACATGCGTCGACCTCGACACCCGTTCTTGATCACAGCACGCTTCCCTTGAGACTACTATCTGAGTTCACAGCCGCGTAGCGCAATTCTCGCCGGTTTGGCATGCGAGCTCAAATGCAAGAGCTGGGCGAAAAACACGATCTTTTTCACCAAGATGGATGTGGCCACCACTTCGCCATGCTGTACCCATGAGTACAGCGACCGCCGTCCACCGATCTCGCAGAAAACCCGTCGGATGTGATCAAATCAAGCGTCAAGCCATCTCCACCAGCGCTCATCACAAAAAAAAGCCACAGAAGCTTAATCAATGTCGAACGGTTTGACTGTACCTTTTTTACTTGCATGATAAAGGAGGCGACTACGCTCACGGCGATGTTTGTAGCGGAGCCAGTGACTGGAAACCTTCAACCATGCCACACGAGCGTGTACACACGAGATGGCCACATTTTTGGCCTTGAATTTTGCTGGCGGGACAGCTATCTTTAACTCGAACATGTCCAGTTTGGACTGCACAGACGCGCGGGATCAAAGCTGCGCAAATCGTGGAGTTGGGTGGCTCGCTTTCCTTCACAAACCCTAGAAGAGGTCCATCGCGGCACATCACGAGTGTAATTGATCCGTCCAAATGGCAGGAACGACCATCCAACCCGCACCAGCGACTGACGGGGTTGTGGATGAAGAGCAGCCAGAATACGAGCTCGTGCCGTTATACCCATTACCGAAGATTAACCTGGCCGAATCTATAGAGACGCGGTGGGTGCAGTTTTCTCTTGTTCGTCGAGCTGTCACGGGGATTGAGCATCACCACGCACCCTTCGCTGCATACCTCGTCAGCTGCTTGAGCACCGCAGTGGCTTTGGTCGTGTCTGCTCGGACGAGCTGCGCGTTTTCCGTCATTGGCACGCTGCTTGGACTGCCCATGGTGCTCATCGGATGGACGGGGCTTCGCTTGGACCTGGTCAAAATCGTCGCGCAGACTTACAACGCATGGTTCTTCGGTATCGTGTCCACAGTCACATTCACGATCGTCGGTGCGCTGCTTCATGATCTGCGCGCCATCCAGGTGCTGGCGCGTTGGCTCTCGTTCCAGCACAGCATTTTTGTCGACGCGAATATCCACGAGCCACGCCGTCTGTGGGTGGTCAACTGGGTTGAAGCTTGCGCGTTCACCACGATCTTGGTCACCATCTCCATCGGATACGTGGACGGTATCCACAGCTTCGAGCTGGCGCGGTATAACGGCCATATACTGCCAGCAACAGCACTTGTTCATGACGGCATGATCTCGTTTCTCGTTGTGCTGGGCAGGAATACTGTTCGCCGAAATAAAGCGCTTGTTCACGATCCAAGTGCGACGGTCTTTCGATGTATCGGATTTCGATGCCGTCTTCGATTCCAGGTCCATATCGCGATTCGAGTCAGCACTCACGCTCCAAGCCGAGCCAAGCTGCGCCAGTCGAGACTGGGTTCGCGACCAGAACCAAGACTCATATGCAGCTTCAGTCATGCCTTGGCACCATCAAGGGCCAAAACACTTTGCTCCGAAACAATCCGATTCTTCACATCAGCCGGAGTCGACACTGTTCTGCACGTTTAAAGATCATGAGAAGAATCTTTGCTGTTGTTGGACTCTTCGGCTTCGTGACTCCGTACGTGCTGATCGGTCTCGGTCTCGTCTCACCAAAGCGTGCGGATCAGAGCGATATCTACATCGTTTGGGCAGGATCTCTCGCCAGTTCCACGTTCTTCATCGGAGTTTGTCTGACGTGCTTCCAGCGTGACTTGGTCCGGGCCATCATCTTCTCCTTCGATTTCTTCCTCATCTCAGTGCAGGTCAACGTGCGTGCACTTGATACTAGCCGACGTGTATAGATGGCGCGGCGCCAACTCGGGATCCCTCATCGTGTCGTGGCTCTGGTCAATATGGGTTTGTGTTGGGATGCGCTCACGCCAACCGCTCGAACGCAGCTTGGTCGATAATCAAGGTTCCCAGGATTCGTCGGACTCATACTCATCCTAACAACTGCCGCGGTTGCAACCACGATCATCTTCGTGCTACCACCAACGACGGTCCACGATCGCGTTGTCTGGAGCACTCGCGTTCTTGGGGCTGATATCGAGTTTCGCGCGATACCGCTCTTCTTCAGCCTACTCGGAACAATCTCGACTTGGCCTCTACGAGTGATCTGGCGCCTGTGGTGGGCTGGAGACTGAGAGGTCGTCATACTTGACGGTTTGGTTGTGTATCGTGCTTATCTTCCGATCCGATCGGGAGTATACAACAGCTGCGGTTTTTATTGAATGTTCTTGGCAACACACTGATGAAGCTGCAATGCTTCAACCCTTGTTCGGCAAGTCCATCGTCACAAATGGGATCCACCCCTCTCGCGCTTTTTACCCGTCTTCTCGCCAAATATTTGTTCATCAGTTGCCTCAATTCTGTTCGCTTCATTTGACCCTGACAGCGTCATGGCGATGATCTCGTTAAATGCGACGGGTCGGTCATGTTCAGAAAACGCTTGTCGAGGGCGACGACGCTTGACGTGATCAAAGGCGGAGGCTCTGAAGTTGACGACGAGCACGTTTGAACCACCAAGACTTCAACACTGGACCGTAGGTGCTTCGGATACGCTTACAGCGTACGGCAGAGAAGGAAACCACCCATGGTTCCCATCTGCAGCTGGAATGGAGAGTTTCCCTTGAATCCCGGCATGACGATCGGCCCGACCTCGCCACCAACGAAACACTCCAGATGATCCATCCCGCTGAGACTGCGCCGAAGAATATCCAGGATCTCCGGACTTGTTCCGTCATCAATCTCAGTAGAACACAGAAGGAGCGATCCGAGCGGTGTTTCTGAATCTTGGTTCATCCTGGCCGTCAACTCGCGCATTTGTCTTTCGACGACCGCGGCCAGGTCGGTGATACTTTGTCGACCTGTGACGATTCCAAAGTGCCCAACTTCCCAGTGGTCATCCACAGTCAGCATCCCGCGCTGGTCCACATAGAGCGATATTGATCGAACGTCCGCCATCTGCAGTCGATACTGGGGACCATAGTGCACCGTGAGCTCTGGTAGAAGTGCCACGCGCAGCGCTATGGCACTCGCAGATGTATACAGACTGATAATCCCCCCAGGCGAGTTGCCACGCGCCATGAAGTGGCTGACGAGCGTGTCGATACTGTGAGTACTCGAGGTGTCATTCGTGAATTCCACCACAGACACAGAGCCGTAAATGCGGACATCTCGCCGGGAATGGTCGAATACCTCTTCGCCCGCGAGAGCTTCGTTCCGCAGAATCGGCGTCAGTGGTCGGTCGAGACAGAGCTCCAGCGGCTTGACGAAGACGTTCCCTCGCAGGCGAATGAGGAGACTGGAAGGATACAACACCACACCGAGCTGGGCCTGACCCATCGACTTCAACTTTCTTTGCGGTTGCACTTTCGATCGTCGAGAGGCACGAGCGCCTCTTGTAAATACCATCAACGCCGGCGCATTGTCGGCACGGGCGAGGACGGCTCCTCCAACGGATACATTTGGAAACCACTGCGAGGCCAACGACAGCAAAGCCCGCGCCGACTTGTAGTTCGTACTCCACACCAGCAGCGACGTCTTCTCGCCGGCAGGGTCACCCCCACCCACATTGTCAAACGGACACTCGAGTTCTTCCGTGAGCCCACTGGCCGACCAGCGCAGCGCCTTGCGATCGAACGCCGCAGTGTCCACCACGGTCCGCGCAAAGTGGCCGATCGAGATCGTGATGGTCACGGCTGCTTGGCCGTATCGGCGTATCGGAGCACCGTCGTCGCCGACCAAACCGCCGTTGAGAAGCCCCGCAAAGAGACATCCGACGGGGACCACGTCGTGCTCGACGATCGTGTCCACCAGCTCGTTCCACACACCGTCGGCGTGGCGCGCGTCCTGGAGGCTGGCAAACGACAGTGTCGCGAGCGCGAGCGTCGGCACGAATCGCAGTGCATGGGCACCGCCACTGCGACCCAATTGCGCCGCCACACTGGCGGTGCACTCGCTGGGACGATCGCCAGTGTGCGTCGTTGTCTTCCATGCCGTGTACAGGAGCTTGCTGCGGCGCATCGACTGGCGCCACGATTTGCTCACACAGCCCAACGCGCTAGTGTCGCGCCATACAAAGAACGGCACCAGCGATTGCGCGACGATGTCGTCGGGAAGCAGGTGGAGCGCGCTGGATTTGGTGGATTTGGTGGCTCGGTGTGACCCGTTTTTATAAGCTCCTGGTAGCCCGGCCCGCCGGTATCTCGTGGGGGCTTCACGCTCGGTCTCTTGAGTGCGGCCACGCCCTCGTCGACAACGTCCACGGCCATGAAAGCCGCCGCGGTGCCCACCACCGCGGTCGACGCGCCGCGCGTTTCCGCGTTCTCGCGCCATTTTCTAGTGTGCCAATCTTTAGAGGCCTTCGAAACAATCGGTGTGGGTGTAGATTTGTCATTTTCATCATTGAGTTGACGTACTTTCGTCATTGAAGAAATTCAAATAGAGTGGTCCACGTAAAAAAGGTCAGCCAACCACGAAGCTTTGCAGAAGCAAAGATATTCTGTGTGACCGGTACTTTGCGTGATTCTAAATAGCGGCAGCTGCAGCTGCAGCGTCTACGCGTAACTGTGAGGGAGCAACGCTTGCGATGGAGGGGCGATTAGGCCGCGCCGCCATGCTTTCCATGGCGTATTTAGTCAAGGTGAACAATTTGTTATACATGAAGAGACTAAAACGAGCGATATAAATCAGCCGCTCACATGTGCGCGAGGTTTTCTCTCTAGCGATAGATCGTACTGAATAGCGCGGGGTGTGCATTGGCGCGTCTGATGCAGGTCGTGTCCACTTCGAATTTCTCTCAGCGTCGATTGTCTTGACAGTCAGGACTTCGGCGCTGGGAGAGATTTGAAACCTTTATAACTGGATCCTTGGATCGCAGTCTGATGGCTCCATCCTCTATCATCTAATAATTGATTTTTGATTGGGTCCCTTTGGAGCAGCGTCCACGTATGAACACGCAGATGTCCAATTTTCAACCAATCAAAACAGCGAAAGAGCAGACTTTTGGGCGAATGCTCCACCTAAAACGAGTCACGTTGACACGAATGGCAAGAGTCGTCGACACAAGGAAACACCAGTTCTGCTGCTCCGCCCGCCGCCGCAGCCACAGTCTCGCATTCTCCAATTTGCGCCACACCAGCAACAGCCCCAACAGCCTCCTCTCTCCCCCCAGACCCGGCTCCTCTCTCAAGATGACCTTCGCGAGGAGCTTGATTATCCCCGCCGCCGCGTTGCTGGTGCTTTCGAGCAATGCGCACGCCACCATGGCGCTGACCTCCGAGGTCGCTCTGGCCAAGATGGCCACCGCCAGGGCCAAGAACGCCATCGCCGCAGCTGACGCCGCTTCGGCCGCCTGCGCCACTGCCGCCGCCGCACACAGCCCCGCAGCGCTTTTCGCTTCCGCGCGCAAGCTCGTGCTTCGAAGTTTCTCTGCGCACACGCGCCTGAACGACTTGGCTGACGCTCTCGTGCCGGACGACGACGCCGACTTGTCCGACGATGACGTTGCAAGCAGTAGCACCACGGCCAGCACCACCGACAGCGACTGCACAAGCTAGTGCACTAGCGAGAGCACCACCGCCACGACAACCACGATCGGGGGTACATACGTGAGTCACTTCGAGATCGAGGTCGAGATGGACCTCGAGCCCGAGAAGGAACAGAAACCGTTACAGTAACGGCTTTCCCGGAAGATAGGATGCTGCTGGTATCCTCGACCCCTTCTCACTGCTGACGGCGGAGCACTGACCAAGACACGAAGCGTCGGGGCTCATCCCCTTCGACACGGTCTCTCGCCTGGTCGACTGGCTCCACCTGATGCACGGGAGTCGCGACTTCCTGCTCCTTACGACTCGGCGATCGTGTTTGTTGTGGTGGACGCGCACGAGTGTTGCGAGAACGACGAGGAGCGCGCATGCTTGCACCTCGAGACGTTCTGGCTGCCGCAGTACGGCATGTACGAGGCGGCGCTGCAGGTCCTGGGACCCGAGCGATGCGAGAGGGAGCGCGATGCGCTTGTGACTCGCTACGCGGACGAACTGGCTTGGCCCGTGTCGTGGGAAAATTAGTCGTGGCGGACGACGGCGACTTCTCTTTGTAGAGTTGAGACCAGACCAGGGTTTGCGCGTGGAATGGTGGCGTTGGCTGTGGCGAGCAAGCCACATGCAAAGTGCCTGCTCGATCGGTGTGATGTGACGTGACGTGATCCTGCGTACACCGCGCTGGTATTTTGTGTGGATGGCGCGACTCAATATCCTACTACCTGGCGTTTTCGCGTGATTGATCTGCAGCGCGAGTATATTTTTTGGAAGCCAGGCGGAAAATTGCTCCGTGCCACGAAGACAGTGGTCGTTTTGTATAGTATGTGAGTTGTTGTCATTGAATACCTGTTTTTTATTTCCTAGTTGTTGAACTGTCGTCTTCCTTCCCTATTGACCAAGAACCTCAAGTCTCACTCAACGACTTCAGAACGGGTTTCTTTGGATACAGCGAGTTCATGACGCAGCAGCGCCGTCCACGCCGCTGTGCCCACGCGCTGCTTCGACGGCGCAGAGATAGGACTGCTGTAGGGTGCGATTCGAGGCGAGTGGAGCGAATACGCACGCAGCGGAGCCGAGGGAGTCGCGCTCTTGAGTACGGGAGACACAAGCGACGGCGATCTTGTTTCCGAATTCGCCCGGACGGTGCGCTGCGCGAACAAATCGCTCCGGATCTCATCCATCATTTTCCTTCCTTGCGGGGAAAGCGTGCCCATGCCCACGAAAGTCTTGCTTGGTGACGGAGCTGCGACGCGGTCGTGGGCATGTTGGTCCATTGACCGCATGCTGAGCAGCTTCCGACGAATTTCGTTCTCTGATGTGCGTCGCACGGAAACTGGTGGAGAGGAGACACCTCCAATTGATCCGCGTGGAGGCAGAGTTCCGCAGTGGTCGTCCTGGAACTGGTCGTCAAAGTCACTGCCAACAAATGAAAGTCGCGGAAGAACCTGTTCACCAGCGATCACTTGGAGGTTGCCAACCAGCTGGAGGTCGGCCTTGACTTGCTCGCCCCCCAGAGGTGCATGCACGCAGACTGGGAAATCTCGCTGCTCGGCCCGCAAGATCTTGTGTTGGCTCCATGTCGAAAGAAAGTCGACGATCGAGCACGAAGTTCGCTGCTGGTCGAGGCAACCGTCGAGCCATTCGATCTGCTGGGCTTGCCGCTTCAGCTCGAGCTCCTCCCCCTCCAGAACGCACGTTTTCTTTCTGGCTTCTTCGTCGAGACATGCGAGCGCTTGTTCATATTGTTGTTTAATGGCTGTCTCCACTTGTGCACGATTACGCGCGATGTCGTTCTTCCATTGCGAGATGAGAGCGATCTTGCTGCCGATCACAGCTTTGCGCGAGTCCACCAAGGGGTCCGTTTTAAACGATTCCCATAGACTGCGTTCGTACGCGTCAGCGATACTCAGCAACCGGTGGGATCCTTTTTCGCCGACGGAGTGGTCACCGACCATTTTGCAGTTGACACAGACAGGCGTCGGACAAATGGGGCAGTAAAACTCGATCTTCTTGCCTTCGTGGAGCTGGCAGGTTGCTTCGAAATCCGTCAAGCTGTCATCTAGTTGTTTTTTAATGATCGCGTCCGCCTCTTGGTCTGTCAGGTACTCGTCAGCAGTGGAGGATTGGCTTGCATCCGACTCCAGAATGTCACAATGCATCGAGACTGTCGAACTGACGCGACGCGGCTTCCTGTTCGAGCCGCGGCCGCCATTCTCACGCTCCGGCTTGGGCACTCGCTTGTGTCGTTCAACAAGCTTGTTGGCCGAGTGCACTTCGTGATCACAATCCTTGCAGAGTTCTGCATCACAGGCCTTACACACAATTATTGCCGAATGCTTCTCGCAGAGTGCGCAAGAGTTGGACGCCTTGGCTTCGACAGCGCTGAAGGAGAACCGCACGAGATACTGCGGAAGAATCTGCAAGACGTCGTTGACCAGGTACTCGTGATGATACGAATGAGCCGATTCTCCTGAACTGTTCTGACCCGCGCTCACGTAATAGCTGTGATACCCAGGCGGCAAGGATTTAATCATGGCTTCATCTTCGCTTTGGACCACGAACGATCGGCCAACAGCAATTTTGCAAAGCACAATCTGCTTTCTGCCCTTCTTGTTGGCGAGAGAATCGAGTGGGATATTGCCGCTGGCAAACGCCATTGGTTTACGATTCTCCACTGCTCCTCCGGTCAACTCGTTGTCTTGTAGACTTCCCATTGCAGCACTGAGGTGGTCAACTTCAACCCAAAAGTCGAGCTCTAACAAACCCGCCGACCGCGATTCGTACTGCGCCTGAAGAGCTGGATTTTTCATATCCCACATAACCATGTCGTCACTCAGGCGGAAAGCCGGCAATGAGCATTGCAGCAAGTACTTGACGCGGGCATACTCCTTGGTGCAAGCATTGATCGGACTGACAGTGGCAACTGACCCAACCAGCGGGTCTTCATGGTGTATCACGCTCACTGAATTGGCCACTGCGAGGCTGCCCGTTGCTTCCATTGCTTCATCTTCTGGAGGTTGGTTCTCCGTTAATTCTTCCTGTCCGGCGTCATTTAGTCGAATGTCTTCGTTTGTGGTGTCAAAAAACTGCTCAGCAAGCGTAGAGAGTTCGCTACTAAGATCTTCTGTGGCGTCCTTAAGGTTGGAGGCTTCGTCGTGATAGGAATCCGATGAATTAGGATCGGCATGGACAAACGCGGGCTTTTTATCGTGTAATTGATCTTCGTTCTTGTTGCGCGACGATTTGTGTGGAGCTAGAAAAAGACGAAGTCGAGCGAGCGAGGCTTGCACTTCGGTCCCAGAGCCGTCGTCTGCCATCAGGAATTGCCACGATGCGGAAGGAGTCGAGGCGAGTCTTGAAGCGAGAGGCTGGGAGTGGTCGATCTATCGGAAGCACTCGTCGAATGGCGTTCAACGGACGAAACGATCCTAAGAACAAGCTCAACCTTGAAACCGTTAGATCCATCACACAGCGGACTCACCACTCTTATTACAGTACAACGGCGGAAATGACCTCGCCACTCCCTTCATTTTATGATGTTTCTCTATTGATATGTGCTTCGCGTGTTAGTGCGAAGTTTTGATCAGTTGCGTGAGGTGAAACACGATTCACAACCTCAAGCTCAGGTGAGATAGATGGCTTGGATCTCTTCGGACGCGGAGTCGCGAAGGACGTTCTCCTGCGAAGAGGACGGGCAACAATTGTCAACCAAACCCAACGCCTCGGCATTCACCTGCGCACCACTTACTCGTTCAAGCTTGCATTCGCCACCAGCAGCCAGATTGAGCGAATATTCGTAGAAGAATCCGTCCATCGTGGCGACGTACAATTGAGCGACTGGATTGCTCGGGTCTTTTGGACCATGCACTGCACACAGATTGGGAACTCCGCTTGTACGCAGGCGAGCCTAAGGGGTATTTAAACGAGTGAGACCAACTCCAAGATCGCATGCAAACCACCACAGTACATACGTAGGCGAAATCGCGCGTGCCTTCGGCGATTCCCTTCATGGAACTGGGTAAATATGCCGTCACGGAGTCGGCCACATCGTCCAAGTTTGCACTACTAGCGCCTCGCGTCGTTCGTTGCTGGACCGTGGCAGGTGCTTGGTTCGGCAGCACGTGTGGACTTGTCAATGCCCCATTGGACGGCGTTGTGTTTGCGCTGCTGCCTCCGGTTCCGCCCGTCGTTGACAAGTTGCTCAGCGTGGCCGTCGCCATCGACAAAGTCGATGTCAACGGATTGAAGTGGCCAAAGCTTCCGGTAGCCGACGTTTCCGAGCCTGTAAGCGAAAAGAAGTGAACCGTTCCCGTGTCGCTGGACGCACAGAGAATCGTCGAGTTCTCGTTGAAGGCTAAGCAAAAAATTCGCGCCGCGCGCGAGCCTCTCCGAAAAGACACTTTCTTCTTCCCTCCTGGAACGCCGAAGACTCGGATGAGTGTGCCCTGATATCAGTTATCCCCATCAACATACAACCTTTACTAAACCATTAAATAAAGACATGCTAGTTGCGTCACGTACCGCTTCCGAGGCTGTCGCTAACAGCGTGCCTTGCGCGTTGAATGCCATGGCGACTGGCGCCGTGCGATGCGCCTGGAACGCGTTCAGTACGCTGAGGTTGTTGGCATCGTAGAGCACAATCTCTCCAGGCGACGCCCCCGACGGAAACGCCAAGTGGCCGTTGTCATGCGGCGACAGCACGCAGAGCGCCTTGGGGTTGGACGACGTGTCGAGTGTCTCGAGGATCTTCATCGAGTTGATATCGAAGATATAGATCTTGCGCTCCAGCACGGCTACGAGCCGCTGGTGGTTCATGCGCACGGCGAGCACGGCCGTTACGAAGTTGAGGTCGCAGATCGCGGCGTTGGTCTTGGTGTTCCACATGCGCAGCCTGCGTGGCGAGAATGCGGGCTGCCATTTCAAACGTTCGCAGTTAGGCTTTCCCCTCCCACGACGGGTACCCTTGTCTAGACCACGGTACTCACCTGGTCGCCGGCGCCCACGAGCGCGACGAGGCTGGTGCAGTAGAGCATCTCAGCGATGCCAATGCCGCCGATGTTCTCCTGGAAGACCTTGCCGAAGGGCTCGCAGTTGAAGACCGTGAAGCCCTGCTTGGTGCCCACGCTGATGCATCTACGAGACATTAGAGGGATACGGTGTTAGCGGCTACGGACCACGCAGGCTGCGAGTACGCTAGACGCCCACGCACGATGCCTCCTGGTTGAAGCTCAGGAAGAGCATGTCGCTCGAGGTTTCGTCCGTCGTCTGCATTGGCGTTGCCTAGGTAGCTTCTTCGTCGTCTTCCCGCCTACCCGCCCCCGCTGCTGAGATGCAACTCGGAATCAGACGTCTATTTTCTGAGTTTGATTGAGAATGAACTGAATCAGGGTATTTGAATAGCAACCTCGAGCGGGGGTTCAAAAATTTCGCAGGAAGTCCACAGCAAATGGCGGCTATGTGCGAGCTTCCTGTCTCTTTCGATGTGGCGATATTTCATAATCTAGTGGTGAGTTCCAATTGACCAGTGGCCGCGTCCCCCATGAACGACTGTCCACTACTGTGTTGCATTCACCCCTCACTGCTCCAAGTTGGAGTCCAACAAGTCGAGCCGAGCATATCCACTATGGGTAAGCTGGACTGAATCACCTAAAACAAGTGCAAGCGGCAGACAAGCCGCCACGCGAGCCAGATCGATCCATCAGAAACATTCAAAACGTGATAGAGCACTCTGTGTGTTCAGAACGGTTTGCTTTGGAGGAATCCACGCCACATACTGGAAATTGACTGGGCACTGGATTCCCTCACGCTGCCTCTCTCTGGCAGAGTTGGTGTGCCTTCGTCGCAAAGTTCGTGGCGCTGATGGTCGTCTGCGGTTCTCTCCAAGCAGCAAATAGACCGCCTGTCATGGTGTGGGGCAACATTATGACTAGCGAGCAGCTATTGCAGCCTTATTCTGAAAAACGGCAGGTGGAAGCCACAAAACTGCTGGATCTTACGACCTTGTTGTTTCTGTGTGAGTAACGACGAGACAACCCGCTTCAGAAATCTGGCTCGGACGGACGGCGTTTATGAATGGCCCCCACAACACACTGTATGCTGGCGCTTTCGTGAAGCCTCAGTCTCGATATTGCCGTCTCGCTCGCGCATCTATCTATCTATCCACCTCCACCAACGATGGCAGCGTGGCGCTTGATCCAGCTCTTGGCCCTTGCGGTCGTCGCGTGCACCAACGCTCAGGACCTACCGCTCAATGCCACCAGCGCCGGTGTGGTGCGTCGTCTCGCCGACTCTGCGCCAGGCAACATGGCGGCGTGCTACACGCCGTTCCACAACTCGCAGTACCCGCTGTGGGGCGGCTCGGCCGACGTCGGTGCGCTGGCCAACGCGATCGATGACGACTTTCGCATCATGAGCCAGCACTTCACGCACGTGCGCACCTACTACTCGATGCACTTTGGTATCGAGATCGCACCAATCGCGGCCAAGTACGGAATTAAGCTGTACCTCGGCTCGTTCCTTACCAAAGATTCCTGGGGAGCCGTTGAGACCCGAGCGACCGTGAACGCCATCCAGAAGTACTCGGACACCGTCGAGGCTGTGCTTGTCGGCAACGAGAACCTCAAGGATTTCGCTCAACACAGCGGCGACATTCTAAACAAGGTCAACGAGATCAAGCAGCTTGCCGGTGGCGACGCCTGGCGCGTCAAGTACGGTACTGTGCAGCGCGCGAACGAGTTCATCGAGTCCAAGTACGATGGGGAGATGTGGAATCTGGCCAACAACCTCGACATTCTGGGTGTCAACATCTACCCGTTCTTCGACAATGGCTACGATGGGAACTACCCGACCAAGCTTTTGGATGACCAGTGGTACAAGATCGTGAACAAATACCCTCGCGACAAGATTCGTCTGACGGAGACTGGCTATCCAACGGACGGCAAGCCGTCGTCGATGTCGCCTCGCGTATACCCAAGTCTGGACTCGTCGCTCCAGTACTACGAGGCGGTAGTCAACTGGAGTCCGAGCGAGTATGCAGATAAGCCCAAGTTTTGGTTCCAGGCCTTTGACCGTCGTCAGGGCGATCCGGCGGCGCACGTGGACTTGGAGTTGTACTTTGGGTTCTATACGACCGAGAAGGCGCAGAAGCGGGCCAACTACCCTCGCACGAAGGGGGCGGCGTCGACCGCGTCGCGATCTTCCGCGTCAACTTGTACCATCGAGGAAGATACAGACTACGGCGGGAACGACATCGGCAGCAAACCCTCGGATTCGGCGGAGGGGTGCTTTGCAGTCTGCAATAGTGTACCGGGGTGCAACGCATTTACGTGGACCTCGTACAACTTCGGCACGTGCTGGCTCAAGTCGGGTAAGCGCGCCAGCTCGTCGAGCTCAGCTGCGCGCTCGGCGATGACCTGCCAGTGTAACCTGGGTGGGCTGGAGCGTGGCGTGGACTACGCTGGCGAAGACATCGGCAACGCTAGTGGCGCCAACGCCGAGGCCTGCATCTCGATTTGCCAGCAGCGACAGGGCTGCCGTGCGTTCACGTGGTCTAGCTACAGTGGCGGCACGTGCTGGCTCAAATCAGCCAAAGGAGCGACAAGCTCCAATGGAAGCGTGACCTCTGGCGTGACCTGCTGAGATCTGTACAATGTTGCAACATCAGTAGACATAGCTAAAGAGAGAGAATAACTGAAAATCCAATCCAGAATTTGGATGCAATTGCTGATATCACCCTAGACTCGCTGAAGTACGTTGTATCTCAAAGAGACACGGAAAGGAACCAGAGCAGAGTCACCGTGTAGCTCCATGGTGACTGCGCGCTGGGTGTCTAGGGTTCAACCTGTTGGCTTCACTGCTACAACAGTATTATTACGTTATAGTCCAATGTGGTACGTTTCCTTGTCTTGGACCCTGGAAGGCTCAGACGGAAGCAGTCACCATTCTGAGTTGAACTCCAGCTCAGCATACTGTCTATGCTGCGATGAGAGATCACATCTCTCGAGCGAATCTGTTCATGTGGGAGACAGCGCTGCCGTGATTCAATAGACATCTTGGATTGGAGAATGCGCGGCAACACACGAGTTTGACCCAGTGTTTGTTGACGGTGTCACAAAATCCAGGCTATGAATTTGCAATTCCTGACAATTTGCCTCCGTTGCATTCACCTCAGGATACAGCGACCGTACTTCGAAAATCAAATCTTGGCCCTGGGCTCGCACTTGAGTGTCGTGTCGGGTTACCTAAACTGATTCTTTCAAATGTTTTAGGGGGTGCTCACCGCACACGAGCGACCCGACCAAGTATGCCAGCCTGGGCCAGGTTGGCATCTTAGTCAGGTCGCTCGTGTGCTTTCCAATTGTCCAACGTTCCGTTGTTCAGCAAAAGTCCACTATACCAGTGGGTCTGACTCAGTCTGACGTCAGCGGTTGTAGGTGCCTTTCTCATCTCTATTGACACCAGGCATACAGCGTGCGCTGAGTCGGTGGTGAACTTCGATGAATAAAATCCACTTCCAGCGTACTTCCGCTGGTGTCGCCCTGGACAATTCAGTCCTGAGGCTGGGGTATTAGCTGATGAGCTTCACGCGCACAACATTGGCAGCAGTCTCGCTCTATCCGTAGTGTTGCTGCTCGCCCACATCATCTCTCGTTTGACCGCGGATAATCTAGGAAAATTGTCGAGGAAGCCACACTGTTCGCTAGTCATTCTCGTTTTTGCCGGGTCTTCACGCAGCAGCACCACTAAAGATGACGCTGTCGTGCACGATCAAGCTTCTCGCGCTCGCTGCCTGCATCGCCAGTGTCCATGCACAAGACTTCAACCTCAACGCCACGGACCTCTTGATCACCGGGGCCGGAACTTTGCGTCGTCTCGCTGGATCGGCCCCCCGCAACGAACCCGCGTGCTACGCACCGTTCCACAATTCGCAGGACCCGCTCTTCGGCGGTGCTGTCAGCATCGCCGCTCTGACGAGTGCGATCGACCGAGACTTCAGTGTCATGAGCCAGCAATTCATGCACGTGCGCACTTCTACTCACAACATTACGGAATCGAGGTGGCGCCGATCGCGGCCAAGTACGGACTCAAGCTGTATCTGGGCTCGTTCCTCACCAAGGAGTCGTGGAACGCTGAGGAAAACAAAGCCGTGGCGAGAGCCATTCAGAAGTACCCAGACACAATTGAGGTCGTGCTCGTCGGGAACGAAAACCTCATCGAGTTTGGCGAACGCAGGTACGACATCCTCAACAAGGTCAACGACATCAAGCTGCTCGCAGGAAGTGACGTCTGGCGCGTCAAGTACGGTACTGTGCAGCGCGTGACCGAGTTTGTTGAGTCCAAGTATGACTGGGACATGTGGCAACTCGCCAACAACCTCGACATCCTGGGCGACGATATCTTCCCGTTCTTCGACAATGGATACGCCGGCAACCACCCAACCAAGCAGCTAGATGAGTTGTGGAACAAAGTGGTGAACAAGTACCCTCGCGACTGCCGAGGGGTGTTTCGCTGCGTGCAGCGCACTCGCGAATTGCGGAGCGTTTACATGGACGCCATACGGTGGCGGCACGTGCTGGCTCAAGGCGGCCAAGGGAGCCGTGACGACGAACGGAAGGGCTCGCTCAGCAGTCGCGTGCAAGTGCAACCAAAACGGGCTGGAGCCTGGCGTGGATTACATCAGCAACGATATCGGATACGATCCTGAAGCCTGCATTCCGATCTGCCAAAGCCAAAGCGACTGCCGAGCCGTCACTTGGTCTAATCACAATGGTGAAACATGCTGGCCCAAATCGGCGAAGGGAGAGACAATCGCCAACGGGGCTGTGACGTCCGGCTTGACCTGGTAAATCTCCACTTATCAGCTTGATCGTACTCCAGTTCGACTTGACTTTTAAGCTTAATGACGCTTAGAATAGGAGAGTTGCTTTCAACACTTCGGACTGACTGGGCAGATTTTCTTGTAGATGAAAAGCCTGTGCACCTGGTTCCACGAGACTCGGATTTCGTCGATCACCTCAGCTAAGTGGAAGTGACTCGAGCTGGAGAGGCCACCTCGGTAGTCAACAACGATCGATTCAGTCGCCAATTCATTCTCGAGCTTGGTCATCACTTTGCCGTACAAACCATTGTCCCAACATTGCGAGCTTAGAACGATGAGCCGTGTTCCATGGAGCTTGGCATGGAGCATGTCAGCAAGAACAAACGAAACTGCTGGTGTGTTGTACTCTTTCTGGAGTGTCTGAGCAGCCTCGTGGAGGAAGGGCAAGATCTCCACACCGCAACACGGCTGACCAAGCAGCAGCGACGTGAAGAAAACAAGGGATCCGCTTGATGAACCAAACACGACACTCGGCGTGGTGACAGAGGCAACAGACCCAGCGGAAGCCTGTGCTCGCTCCGTGTTCGAGTCCGTTCGTGGAGAACCCCGAGGCCAATTCTGCACTGCGTTCCGGATAGTCTGACTGGAGCAAAGCCGATGCCACGAGTCAAAAGGTGTGGTGCCGAACGCGAAGTTGGTGGTGGAGTAGCTGTTCTTTCCTCCAGTCTTTTCACCGCCACCGAGTTGCCTCACCGCCACCAGTAGACCGCTGTGAAAGCTCCGACTTTTCTCTTGCTTGCGCAGGGAGATAATGATGTTTTTGAGCATGTCCGACTGGTTGGCGTACGAAGCGCAACTTTTCTCGGTGGATAAGATATCGACAGCCGCAAGTTCTTGCTGAAGGAGCGACTCACGTTCACGCTCCACATCCTCGCGACTCGGACACTGACAGCCGGTAACTTTGCTCACGACTGCCACTAGATCGCCCGCGTCCTCGAGAACTGCTCCCTCATTGCCACGCATCGTCACCTCTCTAGGGAGCAGCAGCCTCTTATTCACGTATATGCGCAGTGACGCCATTGTGCGTAAGACGAGCGACAGTAGTAGACGACCACGCGTGGTTGCTGAAAACGGACTCGCCCTCACAGAGCGCGCAGCGACCTGCAGCTGCGCATCGATCTCTTGTCAGAAGATTCATACAGATACGACGATACTTGCCATTGGCGTGCTCACCTGGCGCATCCGCCACCCGCATTCCACCCATAGATCCATTGCGCCAATCTCCATGTTCGTTTTACCACGACATCGCGACCCTTCATCGGATCCGACTTCGATCTATTTACGTAAATGGCTAAATATGGGTACCGTAAAGTGCGACGGTGTTCATATCTCGACGATATCCAATGCATTGGGTTGAAGCTGCCTCGTCCCCATTATATTTCTTCTGTGCGGAGAGACGCCATCCACCCCATGTTCTAGTGGTTCGTTTAATATGGCGACCTTCGCTCCACCGCCAGCACCAGCGGCTCTGTTGGCGTCACCACCGCCTCTTTCCTTCCGCGGACGCATCTTCCGCCCCGCGCACGGCTATGCGCCGCGGACACTGGTGGAGCTGCATATCCGCGCGGGCGTCGGCGCGATCCTCAACAAGCGCGAGTGGTGGGCCAAATGGCGGCGCGACGACGGTGCAATCCGCGACAAGTGGTTCGACGAGTTCGAGCGCGAGCTTATCGTGAAGACGTTCGAGTGGACCGCACGCGAATGGACGGCCTGGGGGCTGGAAGAGGCCGTGCTTTTCAAGTTTGACAAGTTCCCGGCGGAGTGCAGCGACACCGAGATGCACGCATTTCTGGAGACGGTGTGTGCTACGATCCCGTACAATCTAATTTGGCATGAAGACTGGTGGGAAGAGTACGGTCAAGAGGAGGAGGACGATGGTGGCGAGGAGGAGGTCGTCAACGAGAATAGTGGCGAAGAGAATGAGGATGATGGTGAAGAGGGACAAGAGTATGGTGGAGAAGACCAACATGGCGTGGGTGAAGAAGAAGAGAAAGATGGAGATTTCGGGCTCGGGGAGACCTCGGAGCAATTCAAGCAAGGTAACGAGCGGATGGAGTCTTACGGCCAGATCGTCTGGTACTTTGAGCTGGTGCTGCTGAACAAGCGCGTGCTGGAAACGCCGCTTGATCCGTGGCGAGCACCGAGCGAGTTTGGACTTGGCACGGACGAGGCTGTGGACAAGGCGACCCAGCTCATCCTTGCCGTCCATCGAGGTGAGGTGACAAAGGAAAACTTTGCGACGTTCGTTCCTTTCGGCGATCTGCGTCCCGCTATAGTGGATGCACTGTGGGTTCACGTGGATCACATCATGCTTGAGCTAGTTGAGATCCGTCAGTGTATGTCCAAAACGCTTGAAGTCCTGATCGAGAACAATCAATTGGATGCCGACGTCGTGACGGAGTTCGTGTCTTCTGGTCCCGTGCAAGAGACGTGGATGAGCGATCTGCTGATCAAAGACTCGGTCAAGCGAAAGTTTGCCAGCGAGGTTGCGGTGCTTGAGAACGTGCCCGAAGCTGAGAAAGACTGGCACCCCGGTTCAAACAATCAAGTTCTCGACCTCGTGCATCCATCGCTGTTCTGTTGTGTGTTCGGACTGACCAAGGTCGTCGCGTCTCAAGTGGAAGCTGCGAACACCGTTGACGATATCGTGAAGCGATTGCAGCAGATAGCGTTTGACGCGTCCCAAATCGCGGAGAACAAATACCGAGGCGCCGCCGAATTCCAGTGGATTCCAAGTGAATTCCTTGTTGACGCGACGGGCGAGGTTAAGATCTTGTCGTACATCAACAATCTCCACCCGGTCAAGCATCGTGCGATGTACGAGTCGATCTCTCTCATCTTCAAGGAGTTTGTGCCAATGTTTGATCGTGTGCTGACGTGCCTCCTCGACAAAGACGGGCCATCGCCCACGATGGATTTCCCCGACGAAATGAGCGAGAAACGCACGAAGTACCGCGCCATCCTACCATCCCTGCGGTCTTGGACCTCTCTCCACCAGCAACCCCATTCACTCTACGAGACAAGAAGATTCAGGTCATCGTGAAGATTGCAGAAATCGTGCTGACCCCAGATAACCCCTCGTATCCAGGTGGGGCGTGGCACGTCGAAGGGTCCGATGCGGAACAAATCGTGGCGACCGGCATTTATTACTTTGGCTGCGACAACATCACTGAGTCAAAGCTTTCGTTCCGAGTGATTGTGAACGAACCGTATTACCAGCAAGACGACACCGTGGGCATGGCTGCAGCGTACGGTTTAGTCCGAGATGAGCGACTTGTGCAGACACTGGGCGCAGTGACGGCGATCGAAGACCGCTGTGTTGTGTTCCCCAACACCCTTCAGCACCGCGTGGAACCGTTCGAACTCGCCGATGCGACAAAGCCCGGCGTCCGAAAGATCCTGGCGTTTTTCATTGTCGACCCATCGAAGCAGATCCCGTCAACGGCTGTGATTCCTCCGCAACAAGCTGAATGGATCCGCGATGGACAGGAGCCGCTGCTGAGTCAGCTGCAGACTCTCCGGTCGCTCCCCGATGGCGTCGTGGACATGAACGTGCGGGAATATTTGGGCTCCGGCGTGACGCTGGAAGATGCCAAGGCGTACAGAGTCAAGCTCATGGAGGAGCGGAAAGCCTCACTGGATGACGACGAAGACCACGAGCTCTTCTTCTCGCTGTGCGAACATTGATTCGCTATCCACGTCAACATCAACTACACAATATGCAGTTACACACGAAGTGTGAGTACAGTCACTCTTTTCATGCAACTGAACAGGTAACCCTGTATTCGAAGTTCTAACAAAATCAAACATCTCGGGATCGACGGTACGATTTATAGTCCTACAACTCACATTTTGTGACTTTCGTCCTCGCCAGGGTTCAGTGTTATCCACGGTCCTGCCACGTGCGTCAAGCGAGTAAGAGGACGAGGCTGTTGCCACTGTCACTTGGTTTCTCGCATTGATCAGTTGGACACCGAGGCCGCGAATGGTGCGTATATGCCGGTTCAAACGCGTTGGCGCGGTGGTCGCGCTAGCGGTCGCCACGTCGTCCGCCACCGCCGAGAGCGCGGCGAGCGCCGGCATGTCACTGCAGCTGCACCGCCTCCCTGGGAGCTCCGCGCGCTATGACACGTACCAGCGCCGGCGACTCACAGGAGAGGGCGACACATTCGAGTCGATGCCCTTGAATCTGGGCATGGGGTGAGTGATGGTAGAGCTTCATGCTGCCTATGGCCAGGTCTGTGAAGCTGATGTCGTGACACATTTTGGACGACAGGACGCACTACGCGTGGGTGTACGCGGGCACGCCGCCGCAGCGCGCTTCGGTGATCACGGACACGGGCAGCAGCATCATGGCATTTCCGTGCTCCGAGTATGTGTGGACGTACAAGCAATTGCTATGATTGAGCAGATGGTGCTCACTCTGTTCAACTTGCGTTGGAATGTGGTAGATGCCAAGGCTGTGGCAAACACACGGACACGCCGTTTCTTGCGAGCAACTCGTCGACATTAACGCACGTCACGTGCAGCGACCAGGGCTATTTCCGCTGCCAAGGCTGTATGGGCGACGGCAGCGAAAAGAAGACGTGTGACATCTCGCAGGTACTGTGCCTCGGCGGCTGGTAGCGTGGGATGCATGCAGTCTGCTAACACTTGCAACTTGCGAATGGTATTAGTCCTATATGGAAGGAAGCAGCTGGCACGCGACTGTCGTGGAAGACGTCGTTTACCTTGGTGGCGTAGACAGTTTCCAGGACGTCTCTATGCGCGACACCTACGGCACACACTTCAAGTTTGGCTGCCAGACCAGTGCAACTGGGCTTTTTATCACCCAGGTCGCCGACGGCATTATGGGTCTCGCGAACAACGGTACGGCAGCCTGCATCATAAAAGCGTCCAGTGTGAATTCAGTCGGCTGACGCTCTCGCTGTCTGTGTAGACAATCACATTGTCGCCAAGTTATACAAGGAACAGAAGATCCCGAACAAGCTCTTCTCGCTGTGCTTCGCGCAGGATGGCGGCTCCATGTCCATCGGCGCACCTGACACGTCGAGGCACAAAGGAGAGATCAGCTATGCCAAGCTAATCAAGACCATGAGCCACGAGTACGTCGTTGTTTCATTTGCATTTTGGTTGCCAGTCGTCTCTGTTCTCACTGAATTGGATGTGGCCTTGCAGTTTCTATGGCGTCAACCTCCGTGATGTCCGTGTGGCCGGCCAGTCAATCGAGGCGCCCAAAAGCAGTCTCGAGTTCGGGCAGTATATCGTCGACAGTGGTACGACGGACTCGTACTTGCCCAGCTCCATGAAACCGGCGTTTCAGGCGGCGTTCAAGAAGGCGTCTGGGTTGGATTACCACGTGTCCGCCTCCTCGTGCCAGGGTTACACCGATGACCAGCTTGTTAAACTGCCGAACATTGAGTTCATCCTCGGCGCGGAGGACGGAGGCAACCTCACTCTCGTGATCACCCCAGACCAGTATTTGCTCCAGGAGGCGAGCGGCAAGTACTGTTCCGGCATCTTCCTGTCTGAATCGAGTGGCGGAGGTAAGCGAAACGTGCGACGAGTCCACTTCCTGCAATGGCTAACATAGTGATCCTTGCGCTCTGTTAGTGATTGGCGCCAACATCATGATGGATCATGACGTCATCTTTGACCAAGGAAACCAACGTGTCGGCTTCGTGGAGGCGAATTGCGACTATGCCCAAGCGCCACCATCCTCTGGGGTTCCGCCAGCCAATATGACGACTCACGAATCGGAGCCACCTACAAGTGTGTCGCCAGAGCCCACAGCGGCAGCTGGACAGACCTCATCGCCTCCTGCTGCCACGACGCGTGCACCTATTGCTACTGTAGCTGAGACGTCGACACCTCAGCCTTCCGTGGCGACCGAGTCCCCAACAGATCGTCCGACGTCGCCACCTGTTAAGCATGACGAAAGTCCAAGCGTCAACCTCATCAGTGTGGTGCCTGCTTCAACTTTACCTCCACCGTTGTCAAACGCGTCAGATAAGTTAACATCTACTCCACCTGCAACAACCGACGCTCCTACTCCGGAGCCGACGGAGCCTCCAGCGACGGAAGCACCAGCTTCCAATGTTCCACAGCCGACGAACGCGATGGGTGAAGTCAGCGCAGGTGTCAACATGGCCAGCGAAACTATCAATGATGCGGAGGAGGAGCATCCCGTCGTGCTCACTATCGTCGGCACCATCCTCGCGGTTGCGTTCATCGTCGTCGCCGTGCTCTCGGTGCGTCGCCACAAGAAGACCAAGCGCGACAAGAAGTGGCGTCGCGTCAAAGAGACTGATGGTGATGAAGACGGCGACGATGACGAGGACGACGAAGAAGAGCTCATGGAGCACACGCCCAAGCGCAAGAAGCAGAAGGCTGCTGTCAGCTTGGACGAATTCAACGTTGACGATGAGGATGACGACGACGACGACGGCGACCATGTCCGTCAGCACGCGCGAATTGGCGGAGCTGATAGTGGTGAAGACGACGACGATGAGATCTTCGATCGAGATGTGGATGAGCATGATGGTGACAAGCTGGACGCGAAGATGTTGGAGCAATTGTAGATTTAGTGCCGCTTCCTCCAGCGAGTAGTCAGAGAAACGAGGGTTTGTGATGTCGTATTTTGTGAGTTCTCGAAGCGAAGCTGATAGTTAGCCGCGAGATCGATTGATGGAATGTGACCAAAATCGCGAATCCGACAAGTACGAAACAAATGAGCAAATCAATGTGTACCGTTGATAACATTAAAGTACGAAAAATGCACAGTGTGATAGTACGACGTGATGTGCGTCAAGTACGACACTCTAAAAACTTTACTTCTCTGGATTCAGCGGTCAGAGTCGTCGGACAGACTATCCGCTGAATTTGCTTTCGTGCTTTATTTTCAGTGTTTTGGGAACAGTCACAACATTCGAGCGAAATCAGCGGACAGTCTGTCCGACGAAATTAGTATATAGTATCCAGTTTCTACCACTAAATACACACGTTGCAGAAATGCATTTCATATCATTATTGATAGTATCATATTATGAACTAGATGGCGGTGACCCGGGCTCTCCATCCAAAATATCATACTCAGATTCCGAATGTTTTGGCAAATTATCAATCACATGGTGCTACTGACTTGAAATGTAAAAAAACTGGAGGTGGTAGTTTGGGGAAAGATTGTTGGAGGTCTGGCTGGCTTGCGTTGCACGGTCGGTTTTATCTCAGGGGGCTGCACATTTTTGCTTTGTCGTTTCAATGTCGAGTTCTTGTGCATTTGCTTGGTCTGCTGCAGCTCAGGAGGTCGATATTTTCTTTGTGTGGGTAGGAAAGTAAGACCGACACGAATTACATAGTAGGCAGTAGTGGAGTCAAACTTCGGTGCAAGTTTCTCTGTTTAAGAGAGCAAGTGAGAGCTGGTTGGTGTATAAGAAGCACATCACGCATGGAGGCAAGATCTAGAAATTAGGCGCCGGAAAGGTCCTCGCGTAGGCAGTCCTCGCCGCAGAAGCTGCTACGACACCAACGGGCGAGACTTCGGACAGGTTCATCGCCGAGACGAGCATGGGCACGCTGAATGACGGTTGGTTTTGCAGACGCAATTCGTATTCTGCCAACAAACGTATGAGCCGACCCTCCTCTACCGCTGGTGAGGCTGCGTAGTCACACACGCGTTCTGCTAGTTCATGGCGCCTATACAATGACAGAAACGATTTGGGGCAAAGAGGCCACACCTCGGATCAAAAGGAGCAAAACGAATATCGGCACTTTGGCTCGAAAAATTAAATAATCGATATCCTGGGGTCAAAAATGTGCGGTGGTACGGGAATTAACTGGTTCATATACACTAGCACCCCAAGTCTGTCGTGTCACTTGTCGGTGTCATCGTCCAAGTCGACTGCGCTATCCAGATCAGTGCAAAAAAACATGTACCGTCTCTTGATGATCGCGAACGTCACCAACTTCACGGTTCGCTGCACTTTGTGGGGAGAAGAAGCCATGACCTCCACGACAGATCTTCGCCACAAAACACTGTTCATCCAATATCAGAGATCAAGGACTACACAGACATGCGCTCTCTTAACATCCGAGGAGCTGTCCGAGCCATCCTCCACCCCGACATCCCACGCGCCCACGCCCTTCAAGCCTGGTTCAACCAGCTCAACTCCATGGTCCACTTCGACACAATCACGGTTTGAGCTCTGACCACAATTACTCCAACAGCATCCACGCCGTCGACAACATCGAATTCCTCCACTACTCCCACACTTGCTTGCCCACGCTTCAAACATGCAAATTCCACAGCAAAAATCAAAAGAAAACATGCCCAGTTCGCTTCGAGATTTTCGCGCATAGCGCGCCCGAGTGAGACATGCACATTTTTGGAGTGAACTATTTTGACTTGGAATGATAACAGCCAATCGCAGCATGAATCTGCGGATAGATACGTTTTGATTGGTTCATTAGTAGTGATTAACCCTCAGGTGCGGCCTAATAAGGACGCAACTGCACATCGCAGGTGAGCTGCTGACTCTGCCGAAACGAAATTGACACGAGGCAAGAGCTGGGGATCTCTCCTCGCTTGCCTACCCGCGGCTTCTCCACAGCCCCTCAACTGCCCACTGCTGGTCAACATGGTTCTTCGTGTTGCATCCGTCGCGGTCCTCGCGGTGGCTACCGCTGCAGCAGTCTCTGCGGCCGAGGAGCTTCCGTACTCATCGAGCAAGCTCGTTCATATTCCGTTGAAACGCCACTCGACATCCCATCGTCCCGACCATCGCGTGTTGCGGCTGCTGCACCAGCAGGAACGCATCCGCCGCCGTCTTATTGACGCCGGAGAGAATGGCACTGCCTCGGAACTATCGAATGCAACCGTCGGGGCGGTCGTGTTCAGTGAGGTGCCGCTGGGCGTCGGTTACGGCACACACTATGCCGAGCTGTACCTGGGCATCCCCACGCAAAAGGCGTCTGTGATTGTGGACACTGGGAGCCACTTGACTGCACTGCCGTGCAACACTTGCCAAGGCTGCGGACAGCATACAGATCCGCTCTTTGATGTAAGCAAGTCGACGACTGCCAAGTATCTCACTTGTCACCAGTACACCAGCTGCACAACCTGCGAGAAGGACAAGTGCTACATCAGTCAGGTACGCACGTGGGCATAGTGGCCGGAAATTATCCTCATCGAGTGTTTTTGCTGACCTGCCAACTTTTGAGCAGAGTTACACTGAGGGAAGCATGTGGTCAGCGGTGGTAATCGACGACTTGGTGTGGCTTGGCGGAATGAACGACAAACACCCCGAGCGGTTCCTCAAACACTATGGTGTGCGCTTTCCTGTGGGGTGCCAGACCAAGGAGACTGGTGCGTTCTGCTCTGGGTATCATGTCTGGCGTTTTGCGAGACTGACTGAAGTGGTTTGTGAATTTGCCGAATAGGTCTATTTATCACGCAGAAGGAGAACGGTATCATGGGCTTTGGTCGTGATAAGGCGACGCTCATCTCGTACATGGTCGCGGAGAAGCGTGTCGAGCATAACGTGTTTGCTATGTGCTTCAGTGCGAGTGGCGGAGGTCTCGTGCTTGGCGGGGTGGACTACAGCCACCACCAAACGCAAGTCGCGTACACGCCGCTGGTGGGCGGGAACTCGGCGTGGTATCCGGTCAAAGTAAAAGACATTCTTGTCGGTGAGACGACACTCGGGCTCAAGCCGTCGGAGCTCAATACGTGAGTACTTTTTTGTGCCTCTATTGCCTCTTGGACCGATGGCAAGTAATCTCGGATGTGTGGTGTTAGGGGGAAAGGCGTCATCGTGGACAGCGGCACGACGGACACGTTCTTCGTTTCTACTGTGGCGCGGGCTTTCAACAAAATCTACTCAAAATTGGCTCATACCGACTACAACGATGACCGCATGGACATATCAGAGAAAGATCTCGCGAAACTGCCAAACATCACAATTGTCCTCGAAGGCGCCGGAGAAGAAGCTGACATCATGCTGGAGATTCCTCCGTCCAAGTACCTCACCAAGGCCGACGACGGATCTTACTATGGTAATTTCCACTTTAGTGAGCGAAGTGGAGGAGGTAAGTGGTGGAATTGTTGACGATTTTGTGTGGTGTGGTGTCAGCGCTGACATTTCCCTCGTTTTCCCCGTAGTTCTTGGAGCCAGCACTATGGTCGGCTACGACGTCATTTTTGACATGGAGAAGAAGCGCATTGGCTTTGCGGAGTCGCAGTGTGGTACGTGTCTGCTGTACATTGGCTTGTGTAACCACTGCCGTTGTCTAACCTCAGCTTGACATTGCTACAGGTGCGATGACCTCCACGTCCAAGACTTTCGCGCCGCCGTCAGAGCCAAAGAAGATCACGGAGCCCACCATCGAAAAGTCCAATTCAAGCTCCTCAAGCGGCAATGGCTCGTCGTCTTCATCCGCTCCCGTTCAAGGCGCGTCCGCGGCGGCCAGCTCCGCGAGCTCCTCCTCGTCTTCCTCGGCGTTTTTTGGTCAGATCGCCGTCGTCTCCGTGGTCGGGGTCGTCGCTATCGTCGCATTGCGAAGATTGCGCAAATTCAAGTCCTCATGGGTTCCACTCGGCGAAACGGACACGGGTCGTGTGTCACTGAGCCGGGGCGACATCCTCGAAGATGCCGAGGCAGCATCCTCTCCGCCGCGTCGAAACGCAGTCGCCACCGCCTCCTCGCCGCAGTCCCCGACCGGATCCGGCAGCGCCAGCACACGCAATTTGACGGATGCCGCTAACCGCGGTCGGTCTCCTCGCTTCACGATCGGCAGTGACAGCGAGAGCGAACAAGGCGTTTCACCCCGCGCCACCACCGAACTGTAGACGAACACGGAATGGTATCGTTGGGATGAGAACCAGATGATCCCATCCGATGACATGGATACAGTCACTCATGTGCAAATTGAATGGTATAGTGACATAATTGGGTGCCACTATCGCTGAGTTGGAGAGCGCAGTACAGAGTGAAATACCATGGATAAGCGCGTCATCGAGCGCGAGTTCCTGGATGCCGCGGGCACCGGTGACGTTGCTGCTGTCAGCGCGTACGTGCAGCAAGGCGGAGACGTGAACGTGACGCTGGGTGAAGGCTGGACGGCGCTGCACAGCGCAGTCTCGCGCGGGCAGCTGGCCGTTGTCGAACGCCTTCTGGCTGGCGCCACGTCCAACCTCAACGCGCTCACTGTGTACGGTACTTGTGATGCAAATGCTAGCCATTATATGTAAGCAGGGATCGGCTAAACTGCAGCACTCGTTTTGTTGCAGAGTCGGCACCTCGGCGCTTGGCATAGCGATTCGCCACGGCAACAATATCATCATGCGAATGCTGCTTGACGCCGGCGCATCGCGCTCGACTGTCGGTACGCAATAGCTTCTCCGATACTATGTGCCAGCGATAGAGGACTAAACTCGACGTATTGGGCTGATCATTTGTGCACATGCGACGCGGACAGCCCAGCTCGAGTTGCGGCAGGCTTGGGTGGCCACCTGGCTCTGGCCGGATGTACAGCGCCGTCTCGACCCGGTATGGTCCATAGTGTGGACACCGATGAACCATCACCGGTTCTCTTGCCTGGAGCAGGAAAAGGCCCTACTGCTTATGGGTGTCAATCATATAGCACACGTTGAGCAACATCAGCAGCACCGAGTGTCGAGCCACGCGTGCGGAGGATTCGGCTCCACAGTGGCGACGTTCGTTCGATCGTGGGGGTTGAATCTGCCTCCATTTTTGGACCACAGGAACGATACAGCGATCTCGAGCCGCCTCACGTGGAGATACCTGCCGCCTGTGGTGCTCCATCGGATCCTCCAGTTTGCACTGTTTCTATGGTGAAAACAGACCGCCCCGAGCAAGTCGCAGGTAAACTACTTTGATGATGCAATGCTCATGGCCACCAATTACACGTCACACGTGTCAACGGTTTCCTCGACTACAGTAATACTGCGGATTCCTACAGCAAACCATCGACTGATCCCAATATCTGCCTCATGTTGGTGACGCGCCCAGACATCACATCGATCCTACCAAACGAAGCACATGCGTAGACGACAGTTCGGGCGCAGAGAAGGGCCTATCCAAACATCTTCAGGCATTGTCGGATGAAAAAGCTCTCCTCTCTTTTAACACAGCGTCGCGGACGTACAGCACCGTGTACTAATGTTGATTCCATGGGAGAATACGCATCGAGTGACTTGATTCGAGTAGCGACGCCTGGGGCGTGAAGGATGGAGCTGTTTGTCGCCGACCTGCGACAGCGCGCCAGTAGCCACTATTGCGAGGGAAATCCAGTTCCGCCTTCATCATATCCTTCTAAAACGGATGAGGGATGATGGTTGAACATGCATTTATACAGGCTAGAACCCAGTTTTGCGCCACCTTCGCGCCACCTACGAATCTCCACTCTCCGTCTGGTCGAATCATCTGCATCTCCACCGCCCTCGCAGTGTGCGAGATTCGATTGTAGCACACCACGCGGCGCTCTCTGCCCTCGCGGCATCTTGCATCCTCTCCCACTACACAAGCACCAAGACGTGTTCCCACACAGTTCTGTACCAGACCTTCACGCCCTCATTTGACTGCACCTTTTGCCGACTCGGGTTGCAGCCCTCTGTTCTATTCAGCACCACCACCAAGTGCGCGACCAACACTCTGCTCTGGTCGTTTTTGAGAGGGCTCCCATCTCCCATCCGCACTCACACATACAAACCAAAAGGCCTCTTCTGTGGAAGTGCGACTGAGGCTCGGCAGATTCGCATCTCCGCGCGGGACTGGACTGGACTCGGTGTCTCCTTGTACAGTACGGCAGCTGCCCGCGACCGGCCATTCGAACTCCATTTTGCCTTGTGAAGAGAAGAGAGAGCGAGCGGGTGAGAGAAAGAATCCGACCTCACCATGAAATTTGGCAAGGTGCTGCAGCAGTCGCAGCAAGTGTCGGCGGCCGCGTGGGAGCCCAACTGGGTCGACTACAAGCTGCTCAAGAAGATTATCAAAGACTGCGCGCAGATCCAGAAAGAGGAGAAGCTCCAGGGCTCGACGCTCGTCAAGACCAAGATCAAGCCCCACGCCAAAGAGGACAACGAGTCGATCCGTGCGTTCAGATGTTGCTTTCTTTTTGCGGTCCCCTGGGCCGATGGATTCACATGTCAACTCCAGTATGCGGTCCGGGGATGAGACGAACAATGTGGTCAAACTGACTGAATTTTGATGAACAGGCACGTCGCCCGATGAGGAAAATTTCTTTCGCACGCTGCGGTCCGAGATCAAGAAAATCGGCGACTTCTTCGTCAAAGAGCAGGCCGCATACATCAGTCGCGTCAAAGAGATCGAAGAGGTCTATCTGCAGCTCCAGGTGGGCTGTTTTCTATTTGCGAATTGGAGTTTCACAAGATTCACATTGTTTTCGGATCTGCACGTTCAGACGGCGCCCAAGCCCGAGACGAAGACGGAACTGATGCAGCGCTGTGTGGCGCTGTACAAAGAGCTGCTGTTGCTCGAGAATTTTGCGGTCATGAACTTTTGCGGCATCTCGAAGATTCTCAAAAAGCACGATAAATGGACCGGATATGCCACGCGCAACAAGTTCATGCGCACAATCCTCATGAAGCAGCCCTTTGCTACCTACCTGCCGCTGCTACAAATGATCGACCGCCTCGAACACATTTTCATGGAGGCCACTGGCAACAGCATCGACCAGCACCACTCGCGGCGTCGCGGCGGCGGTAGCGACTCGGCTGGTACCAGCTCGTCGCCTGGAACCCCGGGCGGCCCGTCCAACCATTCACCCAGCAGACCCAACAACTCCAGCCCCAACAACTCCAGCCCTTCTTCGAATCGTGCTACCTCTCCCGCCACCAAATCGCAAAACGGCCCACCTCCGGTGCATCAAGCGTCCAGTAGTCCGACGCGCCACGCCGCAGATCCGGGCTATGAGTCGCCGGCGCTGGACGGAACTGTGACGCTCGGTCGTGTCCATGCGCTGAGGGACGACGCGCGCCAGTTTCGTGAGACGGAAGGCGTGGACTACGACGGAGACGATAGTGGAGACAGCGCCGACGACTCGACAATGCAAGAACTGGGCTCACCACAGAGCGACTCTGGCAAGCCAGCGCAAGCGGCCGTGGACATGACGATGCGCCGCTCGATGGAGCCAGTGACGACCACGGCCAAGACCACGGGCGTTCGCAAGGACTACAACTCGGACAGCGACGCAGCTGCGATCGCCATGCTGTCGATGAAGGAGGCGGGCGCGCCAAGTGGCGGCGCCGGCTTCCGAAGCGGAAGCGACAGTGAAGGTGGCGCGCGGTTCAAGCGCAAGGCCTGCTCGCCGCTTCCGACCGAGTTGGGCTCGAACGGCAAGCGCAAGATGAGTTTCGCGACCATCCTCAACTGAGTCGGCAGTTGGACAGTTTCGCGAGGTCGCTTGTAATTAGGGAAGTCACATTAGATGAAGGGGAGACGACGGACAGATAATAGATTATGAATGCCAACACCTGGGTGCATCATGTCCATCGCGCCGTGCAGAAGAGGACACGAACGTGGGTCAAATGAGGACCAAGCCGTGTTACCGTTACTACGCAGTAAATGGTGGGGATTACCTTATCGCAAAGATGGCGCGATTTGGCGCGGCATGGCAATAACTCGAGTCTTTAGTAAAAGCGGCCGATCAAAAAGAAGACAATCGCGCACACCAATAGGTGGACCAGCGAGAAATTCTGTTCCAAGCACACAGAAACATCGTCAAGCTACACAGAAATCGACCGGCGCTGCCAAGATATTCTTACCATGGCGTCCTTCGCGGCGATCGAACGATCCACGTGGGCATGTGAATCATCTGCGTGCGCCGTCGACGCGCCTTTCCGCTGACGCAGCGTGGGCGCCTCGCGTGCATCTTGCAGTTCTTGTAGCTGCTGCCGCGTGGCCGCCAGCTCGCGCATCATGTCTTGGCGCTGGGCTGTCAGCTGCACCGTGAACGTGACAAGCTGATGCGTGGAGTGGAGGCAAACAACCGTCCATATGAGCGACGGGAATCAACACAAACGACCATGGTCATCTACCATGTCACTTACCTCTTCATACTTCTTCTTCAGACCGCCAACCTCCACAGGGTCCTACACAATAGCAACAAAAGTGTGCATCATGAGTTGGACTCTCCCCAATTGAATTACATCGATGAAGCCGTCAAGAGCATACCACAGCAGCGGCACCCGAGCCAGCGGCCGCGGTGGGCGCAGGTGCCTGACCAGTCGCTTGCGCTGGCTTTGTCTGGTCTGTCAGCATCGCACTCATAAGCCCCTTCGTGGTCGTGAGGTCCGCGTCCACTGGGGCCGCCGCTGGCGGGTGAGTAGCCCCGGCGTCGGCATCATCTACGACCGCGTTGCCGTCCGGGTTGGCGCCCTCCACAAAGCGGCAGCGCAGCTTCTTGTTCGCGAGACTTCTCTTGTCAGCCTTGGCCCACATATTTGTGAGCTCGTCGGCCATCTCCTTGGTCGACTTGGTCTTGACCAGCTCGTAAAAGCTGTCGTCCACGTAGCTGCTCTGCACGAGAAACTTGTCGTTCGAGAGTGAGCGCTCCGCCGGATCCAGCCGCAGCAGCTCGTCGCAGTCCTTCTGCTGGAGAATCACCATGATCGACGCGCTCATGTTGGGGCCAAGCATGCCCTGGTTCGGACGCACAAGGTACCGCATGGGGCGCGTGGTCTTGACCTTGAACGCGATCTTGCGCTCCTCCGAGATGTTGCGGATCGTGAGCACGGCCTGTGGCGACGCCGATGGCTGCAGGTGGAACGTCAGCGACTCGACCGGGTCCAGCACGACGCTCGAGGTCGGCGCGTCACCGGAGTCGGCCATGGTGGATCACAAACTGAAGAACTGCGACGAGCGTCAGCACAGTTTGAACCATCCTTTGCAGGCGTTAGACCGCGAAGTGAAGGGACGTACCGACGTAGATAGCTGTGTGCTGCACGTGGCTCTCTAGTGGGATGTATAGAGCGCGTGAGGCACCGCGGTGAGAGCGGGAGATGGAGCGGAAGTGAGAGCACGTCGAGCCCACGAACAGTCCCGTTCTGGCTCGGCGATCTCTTGAGCGATTTGCTGACACAAAGAGAAGAAAAGAACGTGGTCGCCCGCAGACGTGGGGTTACTTTAAAACATTTTATATTTTGAGAAAGACTAGTTGTGTAAATAGAATGCGTGACTTAGAAGGAAGAAACACAGCACCGAGAAGTGAAGCCATCTTTGACCAGCGGAAACAGATTAGGATTTTGCTGCAGCATGGAGGACCAAGAGCCACGAGCTGACAGAGCGAAAAACACTACGCAATATGCAAATGAGCACCAAGCTCCTATTTTACTACCGTCCCTACAGACTCAGACGTGGGCAGCGTCGGCGGGGATGAGGTTGGCGTAAAACTTCTGCAGCTGCTGCATCTGGCTCTCGTACTCGTCGTCGGGCAGGCGAGCCATCGCATCCGCGACCGAGTTGAGCATGTTGGACGCGCGCTCGTACTTCTGCGACTGCGACGGGCTGTCGAACTTTGGCGACGGGAGGCGGTTGAGGAGCTGGTTGGCCATCTGCGTGCGGCGCATCGTCTTGAGCAGCACGTCCGGGTACGACTCGTAAATATCCTTGCTGATCGGGTGGTTGTGTGTCACGACCTATAGCAGCCATAACAAACAAGAGTCAGTACTCTATCTATCCAACACTGCAGAAAGCACCATATCAAGGGAAAGCGAGCCGTTGTACCTGGTCCGTCACAATGACCATGTACTTGTTCGGGTTGTCCGACGGGCTGATCTTGACGTTGATCTTCGCGATGCAGCCAATACCACGGTACTTTTGCCCGGGGCGCGTGGTGGCGCCGCGGCAGCGCGCCTTCATGGCGTGCGTGCACATGTATATCCGGTGGTGGTGGATCGCGGCGTCGGGAAACTCGATGCGGCGGCCGCGCGAGTTCTTGTTGTTCATCATGACCTTCTGCTGGTTGCGACGGTAGGCCTCAACGCTGCACGATGAGCGCATGCGGAATGGCTGGTACGTCTCCTGCATGTACATCTCAAAGTACGAGTCGAACTCGTACCACGAGTTGAATGACACGCGGCTCATGCGCCGGCTGTCGTACAGCTGCACGCGCGTCTCAGCGCCGCCGGCGCCGCCACTGCGGGCCACCAGCTGGCCACTCACGCCCGCTGTCGAGTGGAGCGCCGCTTCGTTCGCTTCCTTCATCTTGGCCATCACATCGTTCATCGCCGCGTCGCTCTCGTCTTCCGAGTAGCCGTCCTCGTTGTCGCCGCTCGCCTCGTCCACAGCAGCCGACGGGTCCTCAAGGGTCGCGGCCGACCGCGTCTTGCGCTTCTTAGACTCGGCGTCAGACGTCTCGACCACAGTGGTGACCGCAGCCGCATCCGGCACCACGTCCACCGATGTGGCTGTGGCCACAGGGGTGGCCGCAGCCTCAGCCACAGGCACGTCCACAGCGGATACATCAGCAGCGGCCGCCGCCGCGGCCGCAGCGGCGGCTGCTGCGACTGCGGCGGCGACGGCAGCGTCACTGGCGTCCGTAAGGGTGGTGATGGCAGAAGGCTCGCTCATGGAATCTGGCTTCAACTTGGTTGTGTAGACTTGGTGTGGCGTCGAAATGGCGCTGCTGTTTGGTGTGTGCGTTGTGTGGGGCTTCCAAGAAATGCCGCCATTGGTGCGGGGAGGTGTTCTTGAGGGACACCACACCATTCAAATATAGAAAACCTCAAAATCCTGTCATGAAGTTGTTCATCGCCTGTGTAACCGCTTGGTTACACACAAAAAACCTTCTTGTCCCAGATCCAATGTGGGACGATCACCTCGCATTTCCAGAACAGGTCTGGGACTGGTGGTGATGGTCGCGCGAAGGTCGCGTGAAGAGCTTCGGCATGCGGCAGCCAACCAAAAGCCATGGAGCTACACGTCTTTTCAACATTGTTGGCTCTCAAGCACAAGCACTGCCACGGTCGCAAGCCATCTATCTGCTTGTTCATTCCCCAATCCCACACAACCATGGCCAAGAAGGTTCCAGCCACCAAGAAGCAAACCAAGCCGGCGAGCAGCAGCTCGTCGTCCGACTCAGACTCGAGCAGCGACGAGTCGGTCAAGAAGGCCCCGGTCGTCGCCAAGAAGGTTGTCGCCAAGAAGGCCGCGTCCAGCGATTCGTCGGACGATTCCTCGTCGGAGGATGAGAAGCCGGTGGCTAAGAAGGCCGCGCCGGTGGCCAAGAAGGTCGTGAAGAAGGAGTCCTCGGACGATTCGTCGGATGATTCCTCGTCGGAGGATGAGAAGCCTGCCGCCAAGAAGGCTGCTGCTCCTGTCGCCAAGAAGGTCGCCAAAAAGGAGGAGTCCTCGGACGATTCCTCGTCGGAAGATGAGAAGCCGGTGGCCAAGAAGGCCGCTGCCAAGAAGACTGTCGCCAAGAAGGCGGAGTCCTCGGACGATTCGTCCTCGGATGACTCGGATGTTGAGATGGAGGCCGCGCCGGTTGCTAAGAAGGCCGCCAAGAAGGAGTCGTCGAGCGATTCGTCGTCTTCGGACGATTCCTCGGACGACGAGGCCCCGGTCATGTCCAAGAAGCGCAAGAACTCGGACGCCGAGAAGCCGTCGGCCAAGCTCCAGAAGCAGACCAACGGTGCGGCTGCTCCTGCCACCAACGGCGACGCCGCTGCCACGACTGAGATCTTCATTGCTGGTCTCCCTTGGGCCGCCACCGAGGACGAGGTGCGTGAGAAGTTTGCCGAGTGCGGTGAGATCACCAAGGTGCACATGCCGCAGCAGAACGGCCGCGCCTCGGGCAACGCGTTCATCACGTTCGACACGGCCGCCGCCGCGGAGGCCGCGCTCGCCATGGACGGCGGCGACTTCAACGGCCGCTGGATGAAGATCCGCACGGCCGAGAAGAAGCAGAACTTCGAGGAGAAGCCGGAGGGCTGCACCAGCGTGTTCATCGGCAACCTGTCGTGGGACGTGGACGAGGACACGATCCGTCAGACGTTCAGCGAGTGCGGTGAGATCTTGAGCTGCCGACTGGCGACCGACCGCGAGACGGGTGAGTTCCGTGGCTTCGGCCACTTGGACTTTGAGGCCACGGAGGCGGTGGATGCTGCCGTGCAGCTCGCGGGCTCGTACGTCAACGGCCGCGCTATTCGCGTCACCTACGCCAAGAGCCGTGAGCAGTTCGGCGGGGGCGGTGACCGCAACGGCGGTGGTCGTGGTGGTGGCCGTGGCGGCCGCGGTGGCTTTGACGGCGGCCGTGGTGGTGGCCGTGGCGGCTTCGGTGGTCGTGGCGGCGGCCGTGGCGGCCGTGGTGGCTTTGATGGTGGACGTGGCGGTGGCCGTGGCGGCTTCGGCGGCCGTGGTGGTGGACGTGGAGGCTTCGGTGGCCGTGGCGGCCGCGGTGATGGCCCGCCCAAGCGCCAGGCGACCTCGATCCAGAACTTCCAGGGCAAGAAGATCTCGTTCGATTAAGCTCCTCGGTGTTCTAAGGTGACCTGTAAGTTTAATAGTTTTGATTTTAGAAGCCTTCGCTCACTCTCCCCACCATACGACACCCCTCGCTTTCACGCTGTGAAGCGAGGTGGAGAGGCGCAACAGTTGTGCCTCGCATGGCAATAGGCCGCTAAACGAGCTGGTTGCTGGGTCTACATTGATGATATTTGCGGAAAACACATTGTTCTACGTTGCGTACGATCCACCCTTCTCATTCAAGTTTCGACGTTAAATCGTCGACTGCATCTAATAACGGGGTGAACAAGCAGGTACTGCTCGGTACATTGTCGACTTGCCATCTCGAAGCGACTTCTATCTGAAAGTTACTTCAACTCGAGACACTTGTTTCTTTGTTGCGTTTCAAGATGGCTACATTTATTGCTGTCCAGTCAACCTCTTATTGGTTGCATCAGTATATTATTGAAACATAATTAGTGCGGAAGCAACAAGATACTGAAACAACAACTTTGGAGCACTCCACGTCCCCTCAACCTGGAAGAACCTCAACAAAGGTCAAACAAAAACTTGCGATCTATAGTTGTGGCCTCTCTTGAGAGCTCGCTCCATCGCTGCGTACAATTGGTGCCCCGACTCCTTAACTCGAAGCGTCGCGAGGTGTCCACCAGACTTGACGATCGCCATCGCCGGGCAGATGAACGGATCCGACGCGATTGCCTGTAGCACCTGCATCAATGTTGCGTACTCTGCCAGCGTCGAAACTGCGAGAGCTGTCGTCCCGAACTGAGCCGACGTGACAGTGTTGAACTGCGAAAATACGCCGCGGAGAAACTGACAGGCACCCAGTTGCGACCGGATCCAATGTGGTCGAGGCGGGCAGCCGGCAGAGCGTTGGTGGCAGCGACGAATTCGACGATGGCCTCCAAATTCCAGTCAAACACCAGTAGACAGCGGGGCGGATCTTCGTGGATCTAAAGCCACCAAACTGTTTGCTCGAAAACGGAGGAACACATGCATATTGAACAGGGTGTGGAGGTGTTGTTACCTCGTCGTCGCCGCGGTCCATCTTTGCCTGGTGGTGATTTGTGTGAAGTTTTTCAGACGACCGCAAGTGTGTAACTTGCGGTCCTACTCATCGGGAAATCCGAGAATTTGGTTTGGTTGATTGATTGATTTGTACCGCCTGCGAAGGATTCTTTTCTGTGAAAGATGGACACAACAGTGTCAAGTAGTGTAATCACTGATTTAAAGCACGAGTACTGATTAACCGACTCGTCTTTAATTCATTGAGCACGTTGTGTTCTCCCAAGGCGAAAGATCTAACCCACCTACTACTCCACCACTCAACGCGCGTCTTTGTCCTTGCTAAATCGATCTCGACTTCGGCTCCGACTTCGACTTCTGCCACGAATGCTCCGCTTCCGATCGCTTCGAGACGATCGACTGGACTCGCCGCGATCCGAATGTCTGCTCTTTTTCTTTTTGGATTTCTTGGATCGATCCTTTTTCGACTTTATTTTTTTCTTCTCGTCGAATTTGTGATGCTTCTTTTTCCGTTTGCGTCGGGACTCAACGTCCGAGTCACTGTCGTCGCTCGAGGTGGACACATCCGAAACCCGCGAATACGATGAAACAGGTTTCGCTTCGCACTCAGTCGCAGTGCTCAGCCGACTGTCTGGGACCGAAATGTTTGCTCTTGGCTCGGCAACGGATTCTGGCTGCTGCGTGTTTCTTTTGCGCTCACAGTCAGAGTCGCCGTCGCTGTCACTTCGGTCACTTTCGGCGTCTTCTTCGGCCTCACTGCCATCTGACGGCTCGAAGATCGACCGGAGAAGGTCTCTCGACGGCTTTGGAACAACGGGCAACGGCGGCAGCTTCTCTTCGCTGCTTGGAGCTCTCTTTTCAGCAGAAGTGACCGATTCTCCGCCTCGTTTACCATCCGCTCGACGGCTTGCCGCTAGGTCCACGAGATGTGGTCCTAATTCAGTGGAGAACAAGTCACGACCATCCTCGTTCACTCGCACCCCACCGGAGATCGTTTGCCCTTCGCATTTGGCGTGAAAGCGTTTACACAGCAGAACATGCGGTGCCCACGCGCTTGTGCTGCGATACGATTTCTTCTCCTCTTCTCGATGCAAATCCTGATCTGTTGTGCTTTCTGATGTCGATGCCGACACAAATCGCTTCGAGATGGACGCCATGATATTGGCGCGGAACTGCTCGGACGGCGCGCCTTGCGTGAGCGGTTTCCGCTCTCGCGTGGCCTGTGCAGCAACCATGAGCTTTTGGCGCTGCGCTGGATGCAGCAGATCAAATACACTCCCCGTAGCTGGCTTCGGTGATGTCTCGCTGCTTTTTTCATCACGCTCATCGTCCACTTGCAACATCTTCGCGCGCTGCGAGGCAGTCATCGTGCTACCAAGACCGTGTTTCTCGGTCGAAAAGTTGAATTTTCCGTACGCGTCAGCGATCGCAGCGACTTCTTCGTTCTCATCAAACACGTGGTAGGCTCGGAAATCAGACGGCACGACGAGTCGCTGAATCACGGTCTTCGGGGGCTTTTCGCGTTTGGTCGCGATGCGGAACCCTTCCAGTGCGGGGCGTCCGTCCGAGCAGAGAACAGTGGAGGCCTCGTGGTCGTCGCGCCGCTTTTTGTCGCGCGTCTGGCTGGTCACCGAGTCAAGCAGCTTGATGGATTCGCCCGCAGGTGCGATCGCGCGGTCAAAATCGTCCATTGAGGTCGTGTCGTACACGTCGAGGTCGTCGTTTTCTTCGAGAGCACTGAGCCCAAAGCCCATGGCCACTCGACTGCTGCTGCTGCTGCTCATTGTTGTCTTGGATCCACCAAGCGCCTGCGCGAACGTGACGATCTGGCGTTGCGGCTGCTGCTGGCTGTCCGCTTGCTGGAGCTTATGACGTCGAAATTCGGGCGCTTCCTCGTACGGATCGAACCCCGCCCCGTACTTGTCGATCTTCGGCTTGGGGAACAGCCGCACATCCACTGTATTACGTGGCGGCACGTGCACTTCCTCCTCGGCGTCCTCGTCTTCTCCGCCTTTGGTCTCCTCGTCATCCGAGCCGACCGAGAGCTTGCGCCGCCGCATCCGTGGGCCAATGCCGTGGCCGTCCTTCCAGCCCATCCGACTCAGCAGCTTCTTGCCAATCGAATCGCCTGTCAACGGAGCGATCAGCTCGTTGGGCACGTGGAAGAGCGGCTCGTGCGCGCCGGCAGCGACGGACGCGAAGGTAGATGAGGCGGCGGCATCGCGCAGCCGCTGGCGCTCGTTCTGCTGGAGCGTGTCGTACGCGGCGCTGGTCTCGAGCCGCTTGCCCAGCAGCGGATCGTCCTCTTCATCCATGAAATCCTCTGCGCGCCGGGGCGCCAGCTCTGCGCGGCGCGCGCGCGACGACTCGAACGTGGCGGGCGTCCAGCCTTCCTCGGTGCCCACCGAGTTGAAGTGGCCCGCGGAGAAGCCGCCTGTGAAAGCGCCGTGGAAGCGGCGGCGGCCTTGAGCATCAGTCACCTAATACATAGAGATAAGCGATCTTGCCACTTGGAGCAGCCGTGGAGGGGAAACGTAAAATACCTCTTGGTTCCATCCGTTCTTGCGCTTCATGGTTCCTTTTTGGGGGAAGCAACACACAATGCGACTGGGTAGGCAGCCCACAAGGAAATATGGAGCGTTCTATAATTTATGTGGGATTTTTGATAGGTCGGCGGATATTTCTATCCGACATTTCTATGAATTCTACTTGGTACTTCAACGACAAGGACCCGGAACGTAATTTTCTTTTACCACGCCTCCGTCCGTTGAATAGCTCCCAGCCTTCCCCATCACCCACAAGTTGATTCTCTCCGAGTTCAGGGGCCGTTGCGCGGACTGGTCCTCACCAATGCTGTTTAGGCATTCGCGCAGTGGCGCAGTAACTCCTTGAGCAGGGTCGCGCAGACATTGAATGAGCTCTATCCGCAATCAGAGAGGCTATAATTACAGCCTCGGGGTTGCTGGATAGATGAGACTGAGGCACGAAGGTCATCACCTTGGGTAGGAGATAGGGCTCGAAATTGCGGTGGTCGGTCATAACTCGCCATAGTTCCCCTACTCGTACTCTTCCTCTGTGATATCGAGCCGCGCGAACAACGGCTTAAGATCGCTGTTCTAGATCAGAAGACGCGGGTGGAGTTGCATCCCTTGCACAACTAGTTCGTTTCACCTTGCATAGCCCAAGACCGGTGAGAGCCCAACAGGGTCGTGGTGATCACACTTGACCACAATCGACCACTCGCTCAACAGCACAAATTCTCGCGAACGAGACTGGCGGTCACATTTGCACAGTGATACCCCAGCACAATCAGTGCCGATGCTTGCAATGCTTGCTCCACCGTACGACGAGGTGGAGCAAGCTTGATTAGTGGCGTTCTCACACATACAGTGCTTGCAAGTAGGACAAAAACGAAGGTCAGACAGTTGTGCGCGATGCAGGCCACCCCGTAGCGGACCACAGGGCCGCCTACAGCAAGCAGACCACGCGATAGGTCGAGATACTGACAGCGAACCATGAAGATCAGGTTTGACCAATATGAATACCAATATGAATGACAGTAACGTGAGCATACATTGCTCGTCTCCACAGATCAACAATGAAATGGAATGCATTTCTGCGACGTGTGTACTTTGTGGTAGAAACTGAACACTAAGTTCATCGGACAGACTGTCCGCTGATTTCGCTTGAATGTTGTGACTGTTAGCAAAACACTGGGAAATTAAAGCAGGAAAAGCGAATTCAGCGGATAATCTGCCCGACGAAATGGCCGGAAAGGCGTGATTCTGTCCGCTGAATTCCAGAGAAGTAGAATTAGTGACTGGGCGTCACAGTTAGGAGGGATAGTGTTTTTTGAGTTCACATGCAAATCATCTTCTAGCGCGTCCGACTGTCGCTCTAGCCCTGACGCAGAACAGTCTGCTAATTGTTTGACTGCTGTCGGGCATCGTTGATGGGCGACTTCTTAAAAGCAGATTGGAGAATGTTCTGCGCCGCCTGGCGACCGATGTACAGGACCAAGCCGTACGGGTTCACGGTGCCTTCCTTCATCAGACTGGCGTCGCTCACGTAAATGTTGCTCGTGTCCTCGACGCGGAACGTCTCGTCGGCGCAGAGCGGCGAGCCATTAGGGAGGGGGGGGGGAGGTGAAGCAGCTGCCGCCGAAATGGATGGTGGTGATACCGTTCCGCTTCTTGACCCAGGCCGTGATGTCCACCGCGCTGGTGGGACCAGAGCTGTTGGACGTAGAGTTGGCCGGTTTGAGATCGAGGAACGTGGCGCCATCAGTCTCCATCGCCGATATCATCTTGATCGCGTACTCGGACAGCACCTGACGTCCTCGGGTTTGGAGCCGTACCACGACTTCTTGGTCGAGACCTCGATCTCGCCAGTGGCGGTGAACGATATGTAGTCTCGCGACAGCGGGTTGTTGAGGGTCAGACTGTAACAGGACTCAGTCCAACTCAGCTATCGCAAGGCGAAGAGCTGTGTGGATCTGACTCTGAGGAAGCGTAAAGCAAACGGAACTCGCACAGAAGTGTGAGCCGATGCTTGGGCTTGGTAATCTTGAGTCTCGGGCCTTG
>JAADWZ010000178.1:0-54341 GCA_023336445.1 Pythium dissimile | reverse complement strand
CCCCCCCCCCCGTGCAGCATGCAACATTCTTCAGTTCATTATGGAGTACTAAGACAGTACTGCGTAGTATCTAGTTGCCGACAGGCTTCTGGCGTCGCTCCTGCGGGTTTGTGCGCTTCTTCCCAAAGCTATTGATGTGGGCACCAGCAGCTCCCATGGGCAAGTCCGAATCTTCGTACGGGTTCTTGTCGCGAGCCTTGCGGCCCTTGCGGCCGTGCTTTTTCAGGCGCTTGCTCGCCAGCGCCTTGTCTTCGGTCGAGAGATCGAAGTCCAACTCGACGTCCTCATTGCCCTCCATCGCGGATTCTTCGACGTTTTCATCGTCGTCGACCGCAGCTGCCTTGTCGCCAGTTGAAGGCTCAACCACGTCGGGGAAGCGATTCGCCGCGACGGAATGGATGTCGAAAGCGTCTGGATCCGTACAGTTGGGCGGAGGATGGCAGTACATGAGCTTGCCATTGACATAGTGGCGCAGGATATCACGCGCCGCTCGCGACGTATCCGGACCACCCTTGCCCGATGTAGCGTAACCGCGCGACCGCGCGTAGCTCTGCGGGATCGTGGCAAAGCACAAGTCAGACCACAGGAAGGTTTACAAACCATAGAATGCTACACTCACCTCCAGCAGCGAATATACATCGACGGCGTCCGTCTCCTTCGCGACCTTGCTGATAGGGACCTTGATGCCGTAAGTGCGGTCCAAGAATCGCTTCGGGATGCGGCGCACGACCAGCTCACACGGACCGACGTGGTCTCGCAGCTGCGAAATGGGCAACACGCCGCAGCAGTACATTTCCGACTTGGAGTTGACAAAGCTTGGGAACACGAGACCAGGGCAATCGCAGAGCATGATCTTGTCCGAGAGGATGAGCGTCTGGAAGTGCTTCGTTTTGCCGGGCGTGGCACCGACGGCGACACGTTGCGTTTTGTGTAGGTAAGTCGAGGCACCAAGCAGAGCATTGATGACAGAACTCTTGCCGACGTTCGGGAAGCCGAACATACCAAACTTGATGAGACCCTTGTCCTTATCACGGACACCCACCTCTTGGAGGACTTCCTCGGCGATGGTCGTCAGATAGTCAAGCAATTCGACGCGGGACAGAAGAGGAAACGGCTCGACGGCCACTTCCTCGTTTTCTATCAAATCATCCCTGCTCGATGCCGACTCCCTCTCAACTTCCTCCTCGTCTACCGCGTCTTCATTTTCCTCCTCCTCATCATGCTCGCTGCCAGCATCGTCGTCCTGTTCTTCGTCTTCCTCGTCATCGTCCACAAAAGCCTTCTCCTCCTTCAATTTGGCATCGATTTCGTCCTGAGCCAGCTTCGCGGAGAAGAAAATCACCTCGACACGCTGTGACTTTAAGTATTCGCCCCATGCAGCTCTAGGGAACCATAGGGTTTAGTTGACTGTTGACTGTCGGCGGCTCTTTTCAACAGTGAACCACGTACCGCTGACGGTCGTCAAGGAAATCCGACTTGTTGATGACGAGCAGCGATCGGCGCGGCGTCGCACCTTCTTTGGCGTACCTCTCTAGGTCGGTTGAACTGAGAATGGTTGTTCGAAACGATGAGTCGTCTGCACTTCCGCAATCGTGCGGAATTTCACAGTGTTGGCTTACCGGTAGAAGAGCGGATTGCGCGCGTCCAAGATCTGAATCATGATGTCACTGCGCTCGCGCACGTGCCAGAGCTGACGCCACACCTCCAAGTTCTTCTCGAACGGCGTGACCTCAAGACTATCGTTCGATTCCTCAAGCCTAACGCATCATCGGTTAGTCAACATTCATACAGGCGAAAGATACGACGATCACGAACATGGCGATCTCGCGGCGCCACTCCATAAAGCTCTCCTTCTCCATACGGACCAGATCCTCTGCAGTCGTGGTGGCGTCCCACTGCGGTCGGCGCGGCACCTTCAGCTCGGCAAACACCATCTCCGGCACAGGTTCGTTGCGGCGTCTGCATATACCCACACTATCAGCTCGCTGCAACGATCCGTAAACACTATCGCAGTTTCCATCGGAGCACGTACTGCACGATCGTCGGACCGGCGTCGGTCTGGTCGAGCACCATGATGCTCTCCTTCATGGCCGTGAACTCGCGGTTCGCGAGCACAGCGCTCGCCAAGAAGTCGTCCAGCGACGACGCCTCCAAGAAAGAAGCCAGCGCCACGGTTGCGTCACCGCCGTCGCGCGCCGACACGTTCTTGCCAGCACTACAGAACAGCACATCTTTTCCGTCAGCAAGACCAGCCGCCCACTAGGTCCAACGCCACCCACTGCCGAGCGCTCACCTCGACTGGATGTCCGACGTCTTGGTGGTGGACGCCTTCTTCTGCGTGCGCTGCAGCGCCTTGCCCAGCCCGCCCTTCTGTACCTTCTGTCCCGTGCGACCCATAGCTAAGTTTTTCAATTGTGACCTGGACAACTTAGTTCTAGGTTGATGAGCGAGCGAGAAAAGCACTGGAAGCCACACCGACATTGAGTGATGGTCAGTGAACGAAGTGATGGTCCCATCAAAATGCCAGCCATGGAAGTTCCGTGCGGAAAGTACGCTTCAACCAATCAGAAGTAGCCAATTTAGACTGCCCCACTTTCAATTAGTCGCTAATATGTTCTCATCTATTGGCTGAATTGTTACTGCTCCGTTCAACACGTTCAAACTCCCGCGCTTTCCGTGGCTGAAAGATGCGCCAGCCAGTGAGGGCCGCCGCCGCCGCCGCCGCCGCCCCCGCCTCACGCGTGCATGCCTCACACGCGCGTTCACTCCACTGATTGACTGGTTTCAAACTGAGGTGTCGCCTCTGTGGAGTTTGGCGTGCATGTGATGACAGCTCGTGTCTGAAGTGAAGTCAAAATAGCCGCGCGCCGAAACGTCGCGGTGGGTTGCGTTGCCTTGACGTCTCTCTGAGTGCTCATCGTCTGTCACCCCCTTCAAGCGATGGCCGACGCTGGCCGACGCGTTTTGACTCCGAGCGATGCTCGCGCGCCTGGGGTGGCCTCTGCCGTGAGCGGCCCTGCGCTCGATGGGTCGGCGATCTCGCTGGTCGTCCGTGGAGACAAGCTGCCGCTGCGGAACGCCATCGCGTCGTGCTTCCACGCCGACTCGCAGCGGCTGGTGGTCGTGACGGTGTCCGCACTGCATTTGTACGGACACCTGCTAGAACTCGGCGGCGAGCTGCTAGGCGCGGTCGCGGCGGACGAGAATGTTCGGTTCCAGTTTGCGATGCCGCTCCCGTGGGTGAGTGAGTCCCTTTCCAAACGCGTTTGGTCGTCTAGCTACTAGTTCTCTGGTTGACCCTAATGTTCGAATGTGTTCTTGTCTGGTCTAGTTGGACGCCTACAGCGTGATCGCTACGACGCTCAGCGGGCGTATCGAGCACCACGTCGTCAGGTGTGTTGGTGTGTGATCACCCACTGACGAAAACCGCCCTTACATCACGTTTTTTTGTGTGTCAACAGTGCAGATTTCAGCGTCACTCATCTCACTCATGTGATTGCCGAGCGAGCGACTTTCTACACGGCGATTGCTAACCCGGCCAGGCGCGAAGTGATTACGGCCGATTCCGACGGAGGCCTGAAAGTGTGGGTGCTTCGCTCCACGGATTCGACGCAACCCGACAAAATCGCATCAATAAAGGGTTTCCAGCGTATACACGCAGGGGTACATATGCCACATCACACTGTTCCCTTTCCTGGATACCCACTCACCTATGTGAATCTGTGTTGCTGATGGATAGAGTCGTAAAGTCCAATACCGCTACTTGCACTTCGCGCGCGATGAGCAGACCGTCCTCGCCTCCACCACGTCGCGAATCCATTCCTTCGATGGGACGACGTGCGCGCGGTTGGGTACGCACTTCAAAGACCCGGTTCGTGGGATAGATGCGATGGCTTTCCACCAAGCATCCGACGTATTGTACCTGCAGAGCCGCGAATCGCTGAGGTGCGACGCGAGTCCGCCAGTCTTGGTAGTGTGAATTTTCATTAATCAAGTGCTTCCATGACCAGGCATCTCCACAAGTTCCAGGTAACTACCGTACGAGGACGCATGGACGGTCTGTATGCGGCTGGCACGTGCACTGAAACTGAGGAAATCGTCGCTTTTGAGCCGTTCGATCAACGCGACGCGAGCTCGAATGGTAGGCAACACCGCGAGCTCGACGGAATCTTCCTCTTGGATGCATGCGGAAGGCTGACCGTTCAGTCTTGCTGTGAATCTGACACTCTTCCCACGGATGAGCGACGGAGTATCGCACTCCCACTCTCACCGTCGTCCGAAAGCTACATTGCGATGTACTCCGAGTCACGAGTGCATGCGCAACGAAAGTTCGTGGTTGTAGTTTGCTCATCAGGTGTCGTGGTCGTCGAAGTCTTTCTGCCGGGAGCGACGTGGCCGGGCAGGCGGGTGATCACGAACATCGCAGGGACTCGAATCGACTTGCTTCAGAGCGAAAAATGGCTGGGGGTGGCGATCTTTAATGAACCTCCACCCAGCCTTCTCTTGCTCGATATAGCTTCTCAGGAACGATTTAGCGCAATGCTACTTCAGCTTCCAGTCGACCTCGACCTCGGCCTCACCCACCATTCAAACACGAGTTCAAGGGACGGACATGCGGCAGTCTCGGAGGTCAGCAGCTTCTGCGCGCTCGCCGATGGCATTGCAGTCGCGTGGTCAAGTGGTGACATTACTCAATTCAGTTTTTATTCGGAGCAAACTGCTTTGGTGGGGCGCGTTCAAGGGAAACCGTGCCTCATCACAGCTGGCTCCCCGTCTTCAGGTGGGGCTCATCGAGATGAATGGATTCTTGTCGGCAATGATCGTGGAGCAATATCCCTCTGGGCTGTTCATCAAGGCTCTGCAACGCATCACGTATGCGACAAAGAGGCCCACACCCAAAGGTAAGGTGCTCTAAATCTCCATCTCTGCCGTCTCTATGTTGCTCGCTGGTCTGATGAATCCAAAAACTTTTGTCATTTCAAGGGTTTTGTCCATTGTAGTACTGTGCGATAACGTCGACACTGATTCTCAACAAATCCTCACGATCGCTGTCGATGGCGAAGTGAAACTGTGGCTCGTGCACGTCGCGGAAGGGTTTACGGCTGTGTGGGATCTTCTCGTGTGCTTTCGAACCTACGCGTCCACGATTTCAGCAACTAGTTTGATGGGACACGAGTTTCTCTTTTGCGGCTCGGAAGTTGGAGGCTTGGAGTGCTGGCGTATACCCATCATCCCGAGCCATTCCCAAGCGACAGCGAATCCGTCGTCGCGGCGGCGAAACGTAGCTGTGATCAAGAAACCTCTTCACTCGATCGACCTGCACTTGTCGCGCATTTGCCAAGTGGTCGTTGAACCAGGAGAGGCAGCTAACAGGATCGCGACCGCACCACCGCACCTGGAAGAGTTCGCGTGGGTTGTCACGTACGACCTCGACAAGCAGGTGCTGGTCTGGTGCTGCAGCACCACATTTTTGTTCCCGCACCGTAAGCTGCTTGTACACTCAGACCCGCTCGGTGGCTTCATGACATTGGGGGACGACAGGTTCGTCGTATGCTTCGGTGCATATATTTCTACTCTATTTGGGCTAACACAAGTTGCGATGTGTCCAGCAACATTTGCTTCTACGCCTACATGGGGAGATGCCTCGATCGCATCGACTTGATGGGTGGTATCGACAAAATTGCGACACGCAAACGTCTACAGAGAGCGAGGGAATCTGCGGCAGCGGCGCAGAGTCCTCATACTCAAGTACACGTCCATATTGAGCACACTGGTGAACAACAAAACTTTGGTGGGATGTATCGTGAGCCCGCCGCGCCGATGACACTCCGAATTACCCTTCCTACTGTAGAACAAGTTTGCGAACTCGACGAACTGGAAAGCCTCCGTCAGCACTCCACTCTTAGGGCGTCCCGGGTCAAGTTGAAGCAAATACCTTCCGATCCACCGACAGCCAGTGAGGTGACGACAGTGTCCATGGATGTTCTGCCAATTGAGGAACCCTTGTGGTCTCAAGGCAATGCTATCGCACCAATGCCGGCCGCAGAGCCGTCCGTCGCGACAGGTTCTCGGAAGGCGAGGACAATACCGTCCCAACGGGTCCGATCCAGAAAACCCGCTGGGTTTGGATTGGAGACACTACCAAGCGAGTTTCAAAAGGCAAATCCGCATATATATCGAGTAAATTCTCGAGTGATACCATCGCTGCAAACTCGATGCGCTGTCGTTACGTCGAGCGTGGGTAGTGTAGTCTCGCAGCCAGTTCAAAACGTGGAGACCACAACGACGTCTGGAATGGACTGGGGCAAGGAATCTTACAATCAAGATCGGCTGGCAATCGTGACCATCACGGACGAACATCAGGCAAAAGAGCTACGCCTCGATTTCAAGGCATCCGGGAGCAAGAAGAAAGCTGTCAAGCGAACGGTGACACTGAATCAAGTGGCGAGTGACTCGCCCAATTTGGCGCTGTCGCTTGTCGAGTGGTCATCGTTGGAGTCCAATGACCAAGCTGTTGAGCTCATGGCAGCGTGTCGCTCTCGATTTGTCGTGGAGGAAGCTCGAGAGGATCAAGTAGCAGTCCCGACACCTGACGAGTTTTTAAGTGGCGAGATCAAAACGCAGCTCACAGTTCGACTGTTCACGCGATGGTATCTGTCGACTAGCAAACACTCTCGACGACGAGTGCGCGAGGTTTTTCTTCGGGAGGAGCTACGGTTTGCAGCGCAAGACGCGCGGGTGATTGTCTCGATGAAAAGCGCAGGTTGCGCGGTGCCTCCCAGAGAGTGCTTCGGCGATGAGAACGCGCCCCTTTGGGTGGCATTCATGCATTGGTACGCGACTGGCGTGTTACATGCACCGAGTGGAGCTCCATCTGTTGAACTTGAGTCCGCCTCGATGTTGACGGAGCGCCTCCACGAACGAACAGAATTTTTGAACAGACGACTGCGATCACTGGTGAAGGCAGAAAAGCAATCACAGGGACAGAGCGATCCGGTCTACATTTTCGATGTGGTGCCTGATGCACTGGGTTCCTCCGCGGACGACACGCCATCTTCCTGGGAGAGGCTAGATGCAACAAGTAGGCGCATGGAACTCGTATTAGCGCTGCAGGATCCGATGATCCAAATTGCTGCCATCGTGGATGACGTTGATCTTCCAGATCTCTCCGTGGCAAGTGTTGACACCGATGGCATGTTCCTCTTGACAGCGTCATTCCTGACGTGGTGGATCTCGGCTGGCAATATCCACCGCCAGGATTTCCTAAGTCAGGAGCTGCAAGAAGCTGCCGTTGATGTAGGCGTTCGCGCTGCGCTTGCTCCAGAGATAACTTGTTTTGATTTGGTGCCCACTACGACGACCGAATCTTTCAGCAAAGCCTACTTCCGATCAGGGTCAGCTCGAGTGGACTTCCTCTCGCGGAGATTGCACGGAAAGGCCTTCCACGATCGAGTCACTTCGATTTCTCGCCATGGCAAGCTACCAGAGCCTATCATGTTCGAGGTCTCGCTACCTCTAGTCTCCACACCATTCCAGTTCCCCATGGATGCCATCCTCCCCACACAAGAGTCGCATGCTGCTGACTCGACAGAAGACACGAGCAGTCAGGTGGATCGTACGAGCGAGGATTTCCTCAAAGTTGGTGCCAATGAGAGCGTTGCAGGAGGAACCGACATGGCTTTGGATGACTTACAGCGGCAAGGAGAGGAACTTGCTCAGATGGCCATTGAAGATGACTTGTCCCAGGATCTTAACAATTGCTACGAGTCAGCCAGTGATGATGAGCGAGATGGCGACTCAATGCCTCTTGAACCTCCAAAGCGCACCGACTTCACGGATTCGTACTTCTTTGGAAGTCTCCCCAAGGCGTTTCGCGTCAATGCTGGCGGGTGGATTGCCGGTAGTGGCATTGACAATGGCGACGAGGAGATCGAAGAGGAAGAGCGACTCGAGAAGGAGAGGAATCGTCAGGAGATGCTTGACCGACAGGAAGCCGAGCGTATTGCCGACACTGAGCGCCATGCGGAGCGCCTCCGACTGGAGAAAGAGATGGATGAAAAGGCGCTGCAGTTGCGGCGCATTCGACTTGTCGAACTGAGGAAGATACTCGTGGCGCAAGCGGAGCTAGAGTTGAGACGAGCAGAACAGGATGAACACGAAAACATGATGCGCGAGCGAGCATCCATGATGGAGGAAGAACGCTTGGATAAACAATGGCTCGTGGCCACTGCTGCTGAACGGGCAGCAATGCAGGCTGAAGAAGAACTGGCTCTTCAGATCGTCGCAGCCGAGCGAAGTGCGAGACGAGCGGAAATTCGACGAGTACTATCTGAAACAACCCAAATGGACAGCGAGGATCGACGTTCTGCGGATGTACAAGCGGAGCAATTGAACCGCGAGCAAAAGCGCCAACGAAGAGTCCAATCATTGATGGAGATCTACGAGCCCTTTGAGCCATTTTTCCCGGAATCGAAAGTTCCAAGCGAGAGCATGTTTCCAGTCATCCGGCAACGACTCAAGCAAGTCTCGAATGTTGGTAGATCTGCGTCGTATGCGCTGCCGTTTTCTGAAGCGCTGGTGATAGATAACGTCGAACAGGAGCACTTTTACGCAGCTCGAGAGTCGCGAAAGCTGCGTCAGCTGATGGGTCTACCTGTTGCTACTCCCCAGAGCCGACGAACAATGCGTATTCCAACCGAAATAGAGATCATCAAGACTCGACGAGATCTTCAGCTATCGCTGGAACCTACTGCTGAATCCACAGATGAAGAGAATCGAACGGACCGAGCACTGGCGTTTGGCTCCGACTCCACACAGTCATCTTCGAACCAACCAGACCGCCAGTCGAAGGTGAGATTACCTGATCTCATCCAATGGAAAGCCCAGTGCGACGAACGCCTTACGGACATGTCGATGGTGGAGAATCCTTCGAATCAGCACAAGACACCCAATTCACATAAATCGAAGCCCAAACACAAGGGTTCCTCCGACCGGCAGCAAACGTCCCTCCCATTCTTCCGAGGCAACTTCATCGTCGAAGGCAAGTCGAGATCCCATGCATACGCTCAAAAATGATTCATTTGATCACCAAAGTTCAAGTGAGGAGCCGGAAGAAAGGTTATTGCATCTCCATCGTGGCCGAGGATCTCGTGGCCTGGTGCAGACAGTTTTAGTCAGTGTCATGAAACGAAGTGTCATGAAACGAAGTGTCCACTGTGCGCTCAGCCGCATACCTCAAGAATGCATTCGATGGGGAGACCTCTATCTCGAGCGTTGTACTGAAAGAGGATCTTGGTCCAGCTGTCTGCGAGTGCACGCTGCGGCGAGCAGCGGCCAATGAAGTTGAGACCTTCGAGATGCGGGCGCTGATCGTCGCCAAAGTACCCTTGTTCGAACGAGAATTTGCTCAGATCTCCCTCCGCGAGCTGTGCAAGCGGCAATATCCAGTCAGTGGATGTTTCCAATCGAATCAAATGCTTCCAAACGCGCACCTCGTTTGCTTCGACGAATGCCTCGTCCGGCGTCCACAGCACGATGCCTTCCAGCGTCGTGAAGTTTCCGTCCACGTCCAGCCGCAGCACGATTTTAGGCGTGTCATCGAACACGAAATAGCGACTTGTGGAGGCGTCTTTCCACACAAGCGCCAGCGGCGACAGTCCCAAGTCATAGTGGGCGGCCTTCATGCAGAACAAGAGGCCGTCTCTGGGGACAGAATATCGAAGTCAGTCACTCGATGCATTGCACAGCCACTCAAGGTTGATCAAGAAGTCGCACGCACTTGAGAAATGGAAACGGTGTAGCGTACGCCGAGTGGAGACCCTGCTCGTCACACTCAAAGCACGGCACAGGCTGCAAGTGATAGCAAAGAACACGCAGTGAGTCCCTGTCCGTGACAACGAGTCCACTGCACGGTCAACTATGCTTACGAAGAATGGGTATGGGTTCGCAGCGGACGCCGTTGCCGCCGTGCCTTCGTCTATCTTATCGCGCAGCCAGTACAGCCGAAATTCAGTCGTGCAGTTGTACAACAGATAGCCCTACACACAGCCAGACGCGTCACGAGCAATCAGCTCCTCCCAGTTCTCAAGCGCCTTACCTTCCAGCACATGACGTCCAGCACATAAAATGTGCCATCGTGCTCGTGGAAGACGCAGTCTAAGATGCAGTACGCTTCGGTCGACGACGACGTTTTGCGTGAGCCGTTGGGCAGCGCCGATGGAAACTTTTTGAAGACGGTGCCCGCTTGGGAGCGCGCCACCGTCACGCCGCTGCCTCAGAGAGAGAGAGAGAGAGAGAGAGAGAGAGAGAATGAGGACTCATGGGCTCAGAACAGCTCTGTTCACCAAGAGCTGTTGTACGCACTTGCTGGCGACGACGAGGCAGCGCTTGCCTTCGGGTCGCGGCAGCACGTACCAGCCGGAGCCGGTCGTGCTATCCTTGCCGTTGAGGTCCGTGGGCACGTCGACCATCCACTCGGGCACGGTGAGCTGCTGGCTGAAATGGTCTCGTCGCCGCTTGACCCGCTCCTCGCGCGTTCGGCTCTTGCTCTTCTTGCCTGCGGCGGCGACGAGCTCCATGGGCTCACCGTCCAACGACTCGGTCTCGGTCTCGGCCTCGGCCTCGTGGTCGCCGCGTGCGAGCCGCCGCGCGAGAGCCGTGAGGTCGCGCCGCGCCTGCCGCTGCTGCTTCACCGTCTCTCGCCGCCGCGCGGCCGCATCGCGCACCCACGGTGTCTGCTTGATGCCCGCGCGCTTAGTGGGCGCCGAAGTCGCTTCAACTCCATTCATGTTTTGACCAAAAATTGTGTCATTGTGGGTTCAATAAAATAAGACCGTAATTGGATTCCTAAAATGTCCAAAACATGAGGTTCGTAACTGATACCTTGTTGGGTTTTGCACACAATACAATCACTTTACACCGCTTCGAAGATAACGCGAGCAATGGCGGCGGCGGGCGTGGAGGAGATCGTGCTGGCGCGCGAGTGCGAGTACCGCGTGGAGGTGGGCGCGCAGACCGAGCTCGAACTCACGCTCGTGAGCGGCTCGGCCGAGCTCTTCGGCGTGGAGCTCGCGATCGGCCGCGAGTACACGCTGCGCGACCAGAAGGCCGCGATCTTCACCTGGTACGGCGCTACGCTCCGGGTGCGCGGCGCGCCCGAGGTCGCGTACACGTCGGAGGAGACGCCCATGAACAGCTACGTGAACATCCACGCGCAGCTGCAGAAGCGCCGCGAGCTGGCCAAGCTCAAGCACAACGCCGGTCCGCGCGTGCTCATCGCCGGCCCCGTGGACAGCGGCAAGTCGACGCTCACGCAGATCCTGCTCAACTACGCGCTACGTCTGGGCGAGAAGCCCACGCACGTGGACCTCGACGTCGGGCAGAACAGCCTCAGCGTGTCGGGCACGGTCGCCGCGTCGCCGCTCGACATGAACTGCCTGAGCGTCGAGGAAGGCTACGTGCTGACCAATCCGCTGGTGTACTTTTTCGGCCACACGAGCATGGCGGACAACGCCGACCACTTCCGCAACGTGCTGCAGCAGCTCGCATGCGCTGTCAAGCGTCGCTTGGACGATGACGAAGACGTGAACGCGTCTGGCTGCATCATCAACACGTGCGGATGGGTGGACGGCCTGGGCTACGACCTGCTCGTCGAGTCGGTCGAGGCATTTGACGTCGATGTCGTGCTCGTCATCGGCCAGGACAGGCTCTACAGTCGCTTGCAGAGCTCGCTGGCCAAGTCGCCAAACAGCGAGCGCCTCTCGATCGTCAAGCTCGCGCGCTCGGGTGGCGTCGTGCCGCTCAACAGCAAGTACCGTTCGAGCCGGCGCCAGAGCCGCATCCGCGACTACTTTTACGGCTCGCACTCGCTCGTGCGGCCGATCCCACTGCTCTCGCCCTGCATCAATGAGTACGCGATGGACGAGCTAGAGTTCTACGCCGTGCGCGACATGAAAGTGTCGGCCGGCATGCTGCCTGTGGGCCAGACCGCGACCGAGCTCAGTCAGCTGTTCGTGACCAAACTGGAGAAGACGCTCGACCTGCAGCACTCGGTCGCAGCGGTCGCGCACCCAAAGAAGCACGACAGTCGCGAGGCGCTCACGGCCACTTCCTCGGACATGTCCTGGCTGCTCGAGAGCCCCGCTGCCGGGTTCGTGTTTGTGTACGTAGCGCCGCTCTCCATTCTCGCTAAATGTCTTGACAAATTGACCCCACTAATATCTCGTTGACTTACGCGCATCCAGCAAAGAAATTCGCGAAGCCGACAAGAAAGTGGTGCTGCTGGTGCCCTCGCCGGGGCCGCTGCCGTCCAAACACCTCATTCTCGGATCGATCAAGTGGATTGAGTAATCTGTCTTACAGAGTCAATTACGAACGTCTACGTTGATTCTTTTCGCCTTCCCTCATCTCTTCTCATGTTAAAACCACCCCTGGTCGGGTCGGTTCTGACGGTACCAGTCGCCGCCGTTCACGTCCAGCGCGCGCTCGAACTCGCCGGCGCGCGCGACGATTTTGACCACGATCTCGTAAAACTCGACGTTCGTGTCGTCGTCCACGTTCTTCGACAGCTCGTCGTACAGCGACACGGCGCAGCGCCAATCCTCCTTCTCTTCGCACGACGCAATGACCAGCCGGGCAAGCTCGGTCTTGACCGTCACCGACATCATGCCAAATTTCAGCGCCTGGTATATCGAAACCAACCGCGCGTGGTCGTTCAGGTGCTTGGCGGCGCGCGCTGCCAGCATGTAGACCCCTTCCGGCGGGAACAACAACTGCGGCGACCACTCGTTCGCGTATTTTTCCTGGGTAGCTTCAAACTCGTCAAAGATGTCAAGCGCGTCGTCAAATCGCTGGTCCTTCATTGCGTGCTTCATCATCGCCGTGAACCCGAATACCGTCGCCAGTGACGACTCACTCGCCATCTTCTCTAGCTGCTGCTGCGCGCCAGACCAGTCGTCGGCCTTGAGGTGCGTCGACAGTAAGTGGTTGTGGGTGATAGCCGTGGGGATCTGGCCACGCTTGACAAACTCTTCCAGAATGGTGGTCGCGCTGGTCACGTCGCCCAGCTTGGAGCAGGCGCGAAGCAAAAAGTTGAGCGTCTTGGCGCTTTTGGCGCGGCGGCGGCACATCACGTCTTCTCGCCACAGATCGATCACCTTCTGGTACTCGCCCGCGTCGTAGTAGACCCCCATCAGCGTCTCATAATTCGTGCGATCGCGGCGCAGCTTCTGCTCTTCCGTCGCTTGGTTCCAGTAGCGCTCCGCGAGCGCGACGTCGCCCGTGAGCTGGCACGACTCGAGCAGTCCGTTCAGAGTGTACACGTCCCACTGAATGCCGCGGGCGGCCCGTTTGGCGAGGATCGAGGGCAGGAGGCCAGGCTGCCGCGAGCGCCGCGCAGCGAGGATCAGCGCGTTGAACGTGATCGCGTCGGGCGCGATGCTCTGCGCGAGGATGCGCTCGTACACGGCGAGCGCGTCGTCCATGCGGCAGGCGTTGCCGTACGCAGTGATCATCGTGTTGTACGAGTAGATCGACGGCTTGCTCTGGGTCTCGAGAAACGCCATGATCTTGGTGATCTGCTCTATGTCCGAGGTGCGCGCGCAGGCGCTGAGCGCGGCGTTGCCCACTTTTTCGCCCGGATAGACGCCTTCGTCCACGAGCATCGCAAACAGTTTGGTCGCGACCACGAATTGGCGGTTGCGCGAGCACGTGATGATGGCCGCGGCGAACACGTCGCTCTTGCTGAGCTCAGCGTCGTACGGCAGCGACTCGAGAAACTCCTCGATCTCGTCCCAGCGGTTGAGCCGCGCATACGCGAGCACGACGGCGCCGTACGTGCGTTCGTTGGGCGTGACCCCGGCGTCGACCATCTCCTCCAGCAGCTGGAAGGCGCGGGCGATGCGGTCGCGACTGGCGCGCGCGCACGCGTGGATCGCGCTCGTGTAGGTGACCACGTCGGGCTCAATGCCCACGTGGCGCGCGATACGGAGGATGCCGACGGCGACGGCGGCGTTGCCCAGGCGCGCGCTCTCGGCAGCCACGCGGTTGAGGCGGTTGAGGCGGTTGCGGTCGGCAGACGGCGCGAGCTGGTTCTTCAACAGCGCGAGCGCTGTGGGCACGCGGTTGCTCTTGATGAGCGCGCCCACCAGCAGCACGAGCTCTTGATCCGACCAGCCGTAGCCCAGCAGGGGGAACTCGTCCAAGTAGTGGCGCAGCGGCAGAGACACGGCGTTGGTGGCCATGCAGTCCTCCAGCAGTGCGCGGAACTTGGGGCGCTCCATGTTGTCCGTCCACTCGTCGTGCTCGCTCGTCTTGATGCCTAGCGCCATGTACTTGCTCGGTCGGTGGTGCCGTTTCGGAGGCGCGCGCTCGCCTTCATCCTCCACTACGGAATGTGACGAAGGCTCAAACAGCGCCGCATTGGGCGGCCACTGCCTGCTGGCGGCGTCGCCATCGTTGACACCGTTGGAGTCGCTGGCCCTCATCGACGACGACGAGCGCTCGAACAGCGCCGCGTTGGGCGGCCGCCGAATGCTGGTGTTGGCGTCGTTGGCGTTGGCTTCACTTGCTGCGGACGCCACACGAACGCGCGAGTGCGTCGACTGCAGGCGCCGGGCCGTGCGCGTTGGCGCGTGGCGGCGCAGCGCACGGAGCGGGGGGGACGCATGCATTATCGCGGGGAAAAGTTGGCGATTGCATGTCCTCACAAAACCAACGCCCGGCCCAATCAAACGGGCACCCCCTGTTGAAGATGATCAGTGATGTATCGGATATAAAGGGAATGGGCCCCATGGGGCAAGGGGCAAAGACATGCTGCCGAACGAGATTGAAGTCGTAAGAAGGAAGCACAACAATCTCAGCAGCGTAAATACGACTCCGAATCAGACCAAAAATGGTCACGACATTACCAATTTTTGATGTTCCTCAAACTCATTTTTACTGTCTTAACAACCAGTATAACCGAGTTTGAACAACATTCCGAAAATATCTACAACCTAATGGAAAGATTCCGCTATATGAGTAATTAAATTGATATTATGTGAGTATCTACTGAGAAAGAGGGAGTGAAACCGAAGTTGGCGTGGCTCTGCAACCCCACTGGAATGCGTGAATGCGAATTTCTCAACTCGGGTTCCGAACGAGCAGAAGGCACGATCTTGAGCAGCTCTGGAAGCACTTGCATTCACATTCAATTCTTCTCCTTCGCTCCACATTCGGTGATCTCCTTCGTAACGACACAAGCTTCCCTCACTCTCCGTGCAAATGGTCGTCAAGCTCCTCACCCACGAACACGGCAAGGGCCGCGTGCGCCTGCTCAAGGTCGACCGCCAGCCCGCGCAGCACTCGATCATCCAGCTCGAGGCCGAGATCCTGCTGGAGGGCCCCGCCGAGCGCGCGTACTACAACGGAGACAACGGCGGTGTGCTGCCCACCGACTCGGTCAAGAACACGGTCTACGTCATGGCCAAGAAGCACGAGTTCGCCACCATCGAGGACTTTGGCGTCATCCTCGCCAACCACTTCCTGTCCACGCACCCCACCATCGTATGGTGCCAGAATGGCACCTCGTTCCGCGTCGACCCTGCCGACAATGCGCTGACGACTGCTGAATGTTCTGTAGATCGACGTCGCCAAGGTAAAGATCTTCCAGACCGAGTGGATCCGCGTCGAGGCGCCGGATTCGAAGGGCAACCCCGCGGCGCACCACCACGCGTTCATTGGCGGCGGCAGCGGCATTTCCACCACCTAGTACGTTGCTTCTGGCTGCGTTTTTCCGTGCATATGGCTGAGAGTGCTCTTTTCGTTGATAGTGTCGTCGCGCGCAAGTCACTGCGCGGCGGAGACCTCCAGATCTCGGTGCAGTCGGGTCTCGAAGGCCTCAAAGTGCTCAAGACCGCGAAGAGCAGCTTCGTGGACTTTTTCCGCGATGCGTACACGACGCTGCCGGACGTGCCCGACCGCCTCGTCGCCTCGGTCGTGACGGCCACGTGGAACTACACGAATGAGGCCGCGCGCCGCGACTACAAGCAACTCGCCGAGGACATCAAGCGCGTGATGATCGAGGCCTTCTCCGGCCCGGCGGACGTGGGTGTCGACAGCCCGGCCGTGCAGTACACGCTCTACAAGATGGGCGAGGCCGTGCTGGACCAGATCTCGGCGGTCAAAGACATCACGATCACCATGCCCAACGTCCACAATCTCCCAGTCGACCTTGCGCGCTTCGGCCTCAAGAACAAGCACCCGCACGGCGAAGTGTTCCTGCCCACGGACGAGCCACACGGCGTCATCCGCGCCACGATGGTGCGCTCCACGTCCAAGTTGTGAGCGCTCGATTAGAATGCGACACCATCCGTGACTCAGGCTGTGTGGCCAGCTCGCCGTACAGGAGTAGCCTTCCATTCAGAAAAAGAAAAACATTTCACTTCATGACTTGGTCCTTCAACTGTCGTTGTACTACTGTAGTATCGTATCAAGAGCTGGCTGTGGGTGAAATCCTGCTCAGAGTATATGTTTTGTTCCGGTTTCTGCTGCGCATCGGCTCCTACAGCGTGTTGTCTACGCGTGGAGCTTGTCGGCGCGGCGGAATAAACTGTCCACGATGTTGCCAACGTTCTGGATCACGCCCAGACCAGCCGTGTAGGTTTTCTAAAGGGCACCATCAACCACTCACGTCAGTCACAAAAAACCAATCCGTCCCCTACTTGGTTGTGTGTGGTTCGCTCACATCTTCGTCCGTGCTGTCATACACGATGAGCTGGCCCTTGCCTTGGTCCAAGATGCCGTGGAATTTGTGGTCCAGAATCATTTGCGAGAGCCTGTGCAAACCAAAAGTTGAGACCTGTCCTGTTTGACACGAGGTTCTGTTCACGTACTTGAGCTCAATCTGAGCCAACGGCAGATTGATGAGCTTGGCTACATGTGCGATTTCCACACAAGAGAATGGCTGGATGATCTTGATCAGGTTGCTCTCGAGCAGCTTCTCGTAAAGCTTGGTCAAGTGGATCTTGATAAGCGCGTCCTCCACCAGCTGGGCCGAGTACGTTTGCGTGGCCGCCTCAAAGAGCTCAAGCGATCTCTTCTCGTGCGCCTTGGCGACCGCCTGCAGCGCTTCCAGATCGATGCCAATGAACTTGATGGCCTGCTTGCCGTTGATAATGTTGTTCACCTCGCTGGCGCCACCGCTCGCGATCTTGCTGAGCAGCATGTACTTCAAGCACGCCAGTGCCTCCTTCTCGTCCAGGCTGGCGAGGGCCTCAAAAGCCTCGAAAAAGTACGAGTAAGCCGTCTTGTAGTCATGTTCTTCCGCGTGGAGCACGCCTGACATCTGGTCGATCTGCGCCTGTGTCCGCGGGACGACGTAGATCGTGTTGGAAATGCTGCGAGCGGCTGTCAGCGCGGCCTTGGCCTTGGGCACGTTACGCAGCGCGTGGTGGAGCTTACTCTCCACCAAGTGGATCTCCACCAGCAGCTGCTTGTCGTCGATCTTCTTGATCTCGCGCACGAGCGTGGTGATCAGGTCGAGCGCCGGCACGTACTTCTGCTGCTGGAAGTAGCTACATACAGCGAAACATGTGTAAACCATTCAGTGTAGTGTCTAGGAAGAGCCCGCTGTGAGCAGAGTACGTGTACGTACATGGACGCGAGCCGCGCTTCCACGCGCTGGCGCAGAAACGTGTGCTTCTCCTGTCTGCACCACTCGATGGAATCCAAGCACAGATCGGCTTGGAGCTGCAGAGCCTTGGCGCTGTCCATGACCTGGACTTTCGATACCATGTCGATCACCGTGCGGACTAACGGCAGCACACATGCGGGTTAGTTCGAAGATCCTTCTCGCGGTCACATGACGCCCGCTACATGGGAATGCTCCCACGTACTGATTTTTCCCGTTTTGGCCTTGGGGATCGTCAAGAAGAACGGACGCAGCGACTGCAATAGCGTCGCGAGCTCTTTTTCGCGTCTAGTTGTACGAATGAATGAATTCCTCAGTCCCTTCCGTGTACGCCATGGCAGCAGTTCCCTCCAGGAAGAGCTTCACGCAGCTCTTACCCATACTGGATGTACAGCTGGCTCAGCTTATAGATCGCGAGTTCCTTCGTGCGTTGGACCACCTCGTTCGCGGGGTCGTTCCCGACTGCAGCAGCACAAGCCAAATCAGTTGAAGAGCTCCTCGCGTTTGCCATCGCTGGACCCACTCACTGTAGGCGACGATCTGCTGGAGCGCCTGGATGGACGGCGTCGGGTCGCTCGCGGGCGTCAGCGTGGCGATCGTCTCCTCGGCCTCGTCCAGCTGCAGCTGCAGCGGATGCACGGCCTCCGTCTCCTCCATCTCCACGTCGCGCTTCTCCATGATGGATCTTGGTCGCTTCTTCTGTCTTCGCGCAGCACAGCTCGCCCTGGGCAGTGGGGGATATCTTCACCCCATCCATACCTCTGTATTATAGTTCTGGATCTATTTGAGTGATTTACATAACAATCCGAAACCTCGGAAACGCTATATCAAAGCGGTACCATGCCGCATTATTACCGCAGCACTGGCAGCGAAATGGACTTGGCGAGCCCATCCCCGTTGACCTCCACGCCGCTCCAGCCCTGCATCGCATCTGAGGCAGGTGAAGTATCCATGTCAAACGTCGAGCTGAGGAATAGAGGGGGCTCGCCGCTCTCAGAGAGGGCTGCCGAGCCCAGGCGAAGGCCGCCCAGTAGACTTGCGGATGACAGCGCTGGCGACAGAGATGAGCCACCGGGGGAGTTGGGCGGCGACTGCGTGGCCTTGGGCAGACGGAAACCAGCGCGGTACACCGGCGCAGAGCCAGGAGAGAAACTCACGCGGTTCGCGTCCAAGTCGCGACTCAACGCGGGACTTCCAAGCACCTCCATGGCCGAAAGCTTCCTACTCGAGCTCTGGCGCCGACTGCCGGGCAGCGCCGAGCTCGTGCCCACGGGGCGCTGCTTCTCCAAGTACGACGAGCCGGCGACCGTAGGGTCGTCGGGCGAGATGTCGTCTACGACGCTTTGGCGCGCGCCGCTGCGAATGCCGCTCGCGCCTCCGGCTCCTCGCATGGTGCGGCGCCGCACACTCGCTTCGAGGATGTTGCCCAGTGTCTCGATAAACAGCTCTCGTCGGTCCAGCGTCGACTTGTCAAATTGCTCGCCAATGTTCTTGTTGTTCTTGATTTTGGTCTGGATCTTTATCCGCATCTTCTCGGAGATGCTCGCCTGCACGTCGAGCATGAGCTCCTCCAGATCCGCTTGGCTCTTGGGCTCCTTGTTGCAGCCCGAATGGAGCACCTCGTACTCGGCGCGCGCCACCACGAGATCGGCGAAGAACTGGCAGTTTTTCGCGAGCAGTTGCTGCTGCCTCTCGTTGAACAACTTGCGCGTAGTCGCTGCCGCTACGCCGCCACCGCTCGTCTGGTTTTTGTCGCGCGCACTCGACTTGGTGCTGGCTCGCGCCGACGTCTCGAATTTCCAGCATTCGGATATAAAAATCTCGCAAATTCGGTCCAATTCGCGGTTCATGTCGGGTAAATCCATGTTTCGGATCGAGGAGCGAGCGACAGCATCGGCAAAGTGGTCCTGCTTTTCCTGGAACGAGCGATACAACGCCTCGACGCGATCAGACTCCTTGTCGACGATGGCCACAAGCTTGATCGTCGCTTGCTGGATCTCGTTTCGGTTGTCTGCCTGCATCGCCATCATTTGCGCTTGAGCAGCGTCTTGGCGTGCAATTTGGTCGTCCCTTGCTTGGAACAAAGTGTCGAGCGAGCCGTTGAATTGCTTGTTCTCTGTGATCTGAGAACGCAAGTTCTGGTCCACGTCACGCTGAGTGGTCTCGAGGTCGCTGCGCAGATTGGACTGAGCGTCCTCAACGTGGAAGAGCTGGTTCTTGATGACGACGATTTCAGTTTCCGTCGTCTTGACGTGCTTGTCATGTCCGCTTTGGAGCTCCTGTGTCGTGCGATGTAGCAGATTGAGCATCTTGTCAGTGCTCTCCTTGTACTTGGTGACCTCTCTCTGAAGTGTGCTCGCCTGCTCGACCGCTTGGTTCAAATTGTACGAGAGTCCCATACTCTCTTCTGAGATCGTGCTCACGTTGGAGAGGAGGCGGTCGAGCGAGTCGAATACCTGCGTGAACTGCGTCTTGGTGTGGTCTTCGTGGGTGGTAAGCTGCTTCTGCTGGGTCGTGAACTTGCGCGTCGCGTCCGTGACAGTCAGCTGCACAACATCGAGTTTGGCCGCCAGCGCCTTGATCTCGCAGTCCAAGCTCATCTCGACCAGCTCCGTCACCACGGCGTTCACCGCGCCGATCTCGCCTCGCAGCGTCTTCGCACTTTCGCTGATTCTTTCCACAATGTTGTCGTCTTGCTCGAGCCGGATCCGCTCGCTCTCAGCTTTTTCGATTTCCACTTTCTCGGTGAGATGCCGAATGAACCCTTGCGTCTCTTCGAAGCTCGCGACTTTGTCCTGAAAGACGTCCATGGTTGACGAAGTCGACTCGACTTTGGCCACAGCGTCGCTCAGGGTCGCGCGCATCTCGTTGATTTTGACTTGACCTTCCGTGTACTTTTTCATGAGCTCGATCACATGCTCTTCCATGCGCGCGTGCTTGCGCGCCACGCCTTCCATGTGCTCGGCGGTCTGCGAGTTGAAATCTTCCTGCTCGGCGCGTGACGCGAGCAGGTCCTCCAGGATCTTGTTGGAGCGAGTGTCCACTTCTTCCAGCACGTGTAGTTTGTCGGTTTTCATCTGCTGGGCGATGCGCTGCTCGACCGCAATCAGATCGTTCCGCGTGACACACGCCCGCATGGCCTCGTTGATCTTCTCCACCTGTGACTGCACCACACTCTCGTGCTTGGCGTTGCGCGCCTGGACGACGGCGTCGCGACGCTTGATCTCCGACTGGAGGCGCAGCACCGTCTCTTTCGCTTCATTAAAGTTCTGCTTGAGCGCAGAAAACTGGTTGGTCTGCTTGTGAATGGCGTCCCACACCGGTTTGAGCGCTTGCTCCAGATTCAGCTGCTCGGCGTCGGCAGCGAATGCGACAGCGGTCGCCGCCGCGCCTGTAGCCTCCATGATCGCGTCAGCCCCAGCGTGGCCGATACTCTTGGCGGCGGACGGCGCACGATGCGCGCCACCGCCTCGCGCGCTGCTACCAGTTGATAGTCGGTGGTGAGGCGTCGGGTTGTAGCCGATGCTGCTGCTTGTCTTCGATGACGTCGCGCTCTGCTGGAGCAGCAGCTCGTGGCGCAGCTCGAGCACCTCTTTCTGGAGCCCGTTGACCTGCTCGTGCATCGCCTGGCACCCGACGACCGCGTCCACGTTGTTGGCGACGTCCGTGAGTGCGCGCAGCAGCCACGGCGGCAATGCCGTCCCGCTGAGCAGCTCATTGCGCTCCAGCGTCTGGACCTGCGCGCGCAGCTTGGCGATGACGTCGACGAGCGACTCCTCGTTGATCAGCAGTTCGGGCACCGAGCGCCAGGCGAGCCGCGTCGCGCTGTCGGCCGCGCCGCTGTCCATCGTCGTGGCGTGGCTGCTGATGTCGTGCGTGTAGGTGGGCCTTGACACATGAAGAACCACGAAACAAACCTCACTGGAAAGAGCTATTCATAGGCACCATGCCGACAGTGTTCCACACTGCACTACACCAATGGCCCGACGCCAACCATTGCCGCCATCGCCAACATTGTCAACATCGCCAACAACGCCAACGCCGCGAACGAAAACGAGACCAGTGATGGGTCCAACACCAATGGGGCCGGCCCAACGAGCCGCCACCAACACCAACGCCCAACATGGCACTATGGGTGTCCCTTCCTCCAGCGCGCGTTGAAGCTGCATGCCAGTTCGAATTTTCAGCCAATCAAAATCGCTTTTGCGCGTCAATACCTACCCCACCGCCTTCCGGAGCATCTCGACATAGGGAAACCCGCCACACCACTGTTCTAGCATGGATCGCAGAGAAGACTCGTCGCCTTAGATGATGACGATGGTAATGACGTGCCGTGGTCGTGGTCGTCGTGGTCGTCGTCCGTTTCATCTGCGTCGTCGCGCTCGGCCGCTGAGCTGCTGGTGCCGTGGGCCAACGAGCTGCGCGGCGCGCTCGTCTCGAACCTCGTGCTGGATTGCGCCGGCGCCGCGCGCGTGCACGTCATCGTTGGGATCGATCTCTCGCCGCTGCTCGCTGACAGCAGCAGCAGCAGCCACAGCAGTGTGGAGGCGATGGGCAGGGTGCGCCAGGCCATGGAGCTGCTACTTGTCGCGTTCATCGTCGACCCGGACGTGCTGACCGACCTGACGGACCTAAGCGTCGTCGCGTCGCTCGAAGGCGACGGCCTCAGCGAACTGCACTTTCCCTCTCGTGACCTGGGATTCGTGCTTCGCATCGCAACCAAGGACGGCGCGTTGCTCAACCGAGTCGTTGGCACGCAGCTTCTCACGAAGAGACCGCTCTGCGGCGGCGAGGAATTTCAGCACGCCCACGACGAACTGCACGTCAGACTTGTGCATCAATTCCAGACTGATCGCCTCGCGAAACCCACCCAAGTGACACTCAGCGTTACGATCGAAGGCGTGAAGCAGCGCAAAGCGACCGCGCATGAGACCGAGGATGCGCTCTGAAGCGTTGGGCACTTCACAACGCGCGCCTAGAAGTTCATCTGCTCGACGCGGGAACCATGGACGGTGCTGTATTCGCACATTCACGTCATGAGTGTCCACATCAGGGTCCACGATGTTCCTCTGACCAGGCGTGCGGTCTTTGCAGCCCAAGAGATTGTGAAAGAGCATCCACCGCCCCAAGTGCAACGAAGTGGTTCTTGATCCGCGGCGTGTCCACTGCGGAGACGAAGAGCTGGCAGGATACCTCGATGCGGTGGCGCAAACTTCACCAAGCTTAGTGGTTCACCTGGGACGAAGCTGTCGCTCGATGGACCACCCCAATACGATCGACGCCGATGCTGAAGACTGGAGAGAACCAATCAGTGCCATCCTTCGAACAGTTGGAAATTGTCGCTTGGTTCAACCACTCAACATTGCCCCGTTGTTCACCCCCATATCGGCTGCACAGCACGTCAAGTGCTACTGGAACGGCATTGCGATCTCTGTATTGGGTCCAAGCCTACCACCTCTGAAGCGGCTGCTCTGCTGTGGCCCCGGAGGACTTGAATTTCAGGATGTGGCTTGCATTCGCTCTCTCACAAATTGAGATTCCGGCACGTCAAGATCGATCGACAGCTTTGATTTTTAAGGGACCGCACTCCGACCGCTAGTCTTCTCGTACTGCTCAGGTGGGTCGGCAGTGTGCGAAAGATTCTCATTGCGAGAGCGACCGACTCTTTCAACAACATAACGGTGGGGAGCATCTTCCGCTTGTGTCCACGGCTGGAATCGATCGAACTTGAAACAGGCACGATCACTTCGATGCAAGTGTTTTCCGACTTTTACCGGGGGCATCAACGCCGCCTCAAGTCCATAACTTTCCGCGATTCTTCATTCTTGATTCAACGACCACCAGCGACCTATTCCGAGTGCTTGGAGATTCGACAAGCGCGATGTTTAAACTCCTTGAGAATTATGTTTTCAGGCAAAGGACGCTGTGTATCCCGACGCTCAACGACATTCAGTTGCGTCTGCTCGACCAAGCACTCAATGCCAACGGTATCTGACGCAGAGTCGAGGTGACGGTTTGCTCAGGAGCATCTCCGGAGGCACCCCGGGCTGTCGTCTTCCACAACGCACTTTGGAAACCTTCTCGACACACTGATGACAGCCACACCACGCGGACACTTACCTTCCTCAGTGCAATCAGAGCGGCATCTGAGGACGACCCACTGTGTCGGCTGGACACGTGGATTCTGCGTATCATCATTGCACTCAGTGCACCGTACACTCGACGTTACGTGACTCTCGTTGATGAGCCGTGATGGATCTCAAGCCGTCATGAGTGATGCTGCTCACACGCGTGTTCTACGGGTATGGAACACTTTGCTACTCCAAGCAGTTCACATTTTCAGTTTGAATTTTCTGAACCGCGATTTCGTCGTTGATCCGGATTTGACTGACCATAGAATTCCCGTATCGTATCGACAGGTAGCAACGGACAAGGCAGAATGGTTGGTCCAAAATACGTTTCACCCAATGTTTCACGGTCATTTCACCGAAGCCTCTTGAGCCGTGTGAGACGCTGTGGCCCTGCGTTCGTATCAACTGATGATGACGACGACGATCCTGACGACGACGACTCTGCAGTCGTAGCTCCTGGTCCGGACGGAGCAACGCCATCAACGCGACGTATCTTCATCGGTGGCTCGCCACTCGAATCTCCTTCCTTACGCGCTTTCGCTCCGTATCTTTCCTCGGCCTCGAAAGCATCTTTAGCAGCACTGTTTAATACACCAATTGCATGAGCGTTAGCAGATCAGATAGTGTGAAAACGCAGGCGTAGGAGATGACCGTACTTAATATCGGATGCTAGCAACGGCGATTCGAGCGCCTGCAGCCGGCCACCAGTGCGCAATCTGATCGCGGCTTCCACCAGACGTCCAATGCTTGGGAATCACAACACATAAGCGTAAAACCAGCCAGTATCCACTCACACTTATAGATCCTACTCACTTGTGGTAGGCGACAAAGTTCATAAACTCCAAAGACGCGCGAGAGCAGGATCCGAGGCGCAGCCACTGGCGGAATGGAGAGCCGCGGTGGCTCATGAAGTTGACCTTACGACTCTTCGCGAATGAATCGTAGATGGACCAGTCCATCTCGCGTGTGCGCTCGTCGGCGAAGCGTATCCGCTCGAGAAAGGCGTGATTAAAGACCGCATCGGCCTCCGAGACAGCAAATAAATCGAGCTCCTCAGCAAGCTCCTCTTCCTCAACCGCCTCCAGATCGGGCTCTTGCTGCTTGGTTTCTCCGCGGAACTCGCGCCACCGACCGTAGTAGGCGGCTTCTTCTGAGAATATTTCCACGAGAGTCTGTGGTGCAACGAGTCAATCTGCGGTTAACCTCGAGTTCATACGATCCATTGTCAATGCGAACGTACGCGTAGGCAGCTCACGTGGACTTCTCCGTCTTCCGTAATACCGCTTAGGCGCTCACTCAGGAACTCACCCACTATAACCCAAAGACAAAATTAAGGTCAGTTCCACGATCAAGTTTCCAGTCAACGTCGATTCGTGCTTCCTACGCACCGACGGTCTTGACGTGTTGGACGGTCGTCAGACATGGCCGCGCGTGGTCGCCAAACGTTGACAGCATGGCGCGCATGGTCGGCAGCAGCGACTTGTCGCTCTTGTCACTGGACGGTAGCTCCTCGTGCTTCACGCCGCATGCGCACTGCGGGTCATCGTAGAACTCGGCGTCAACGACCTTCCACCGCGACTTGGCAGCGGCCTGGCGCTTCTCCACGTACTGCGCAAGCTGATGCTGGCCGGCCACGTACGAGCTGCTGGGCTGCAGCGCCGCCACCGCGGGAGCCAGCGTCCGCTTCTGGAGCATTCGCAGGTACGGATCTGTTCTGACTGTCGCGGGTGCTGGTGGCGGCGGTGGCGCTGCCACGGGGGCTGCAATCGAGTGTGTAGTAGCCACGGGTGGAAATGACGACACTGGTGCTGTCGCGACCCCCGCCTGTGGTTGAGAAGCTTCTTTCTTGGCGCGACGGTCGCGGATATAGGCGAGCATGCGCCGCTTCTGGTCCAGTGGCAGCGCCTGCCACGCCGCGGTCTCGGTGTACGGATACTTCATCTGGATCGCGTGGAAGAGGCGGTGTACCTGCTCCAGCAGCGGCAGCCGCGCGAGGTCTCGCAGCCCATACTCGCTCGCCTCACTGTCGCTAAAGTCGTTCTCTGTTGGCGGCGTCGCCGTCATTTCCATCCAGCGCTTCCTGCTCACAAGATGGTTGCTGTTGTCCAAACTTGGCAGCACGTACCCCAATTTTGTGTGAAAGAACTTATTTTTCGAGTCTCAGATACGTGTACCACACCATATTGGGAGGATGCCTAAATCTTAACCTGGTCGAAAACAAGCGAAAAGAAAAAGATCAAGATGATGAGCGAGGAGTCGGTCGCGGTGGCCGTCACGAGCCCGCCGCCGGAGCCTGCGCTGGACGCGCCGCCCGCGGTGTTTGTGTCCGGCAGCATCAGCCTGCCCTCCAGCGAGGAGAACACGCTCGACGAGCCCGTGTCCACGACTATTGTGCGTTCGCGCTCGTCTCGTGCGGTCGATTGCGGTGGCGCTGACGCTTGTGTTTGTGCGTAGCTGCGCGATGTGAAACTGGTCGCGGGCAAGCTCAAGGTTGTGCTAATGCCCAAGAACACGTCAGATGAGACGCTCAAAGCCCTGCGCGACTGTGGGTAATACGGCAGGGGAGCTACCTCGGAGAGAGCGGCGGGTGTGACTTATCTTTGCTGCCCGCAGGGGATCTCTGGGGACCGCTGATGCTTTGCTTATCGTTGTCGATGTACGATACTCGACTTTCATGTAGGTCTATACTGTGGATGATCTGACGGAGTGTGGTCTCGCAGAATGTTGAGCATGACGGCGCCAGCGAACCAGTCTGCCATGGTGTTCACGGGCGTCTTCGTCGTCGTCTGGGCGGGTGCCGCCGTCGTGACCATCAACGCGCAGCTTCTGGGCAGCACCATGTGCGTTAGACTGAGCTGTTAGTCGTTCGCTTGTTTATCTGCTCATTGGGTTGTTTCGTTAGCTCGTTCTTCCAAAGCGTCTGCGTCCTGGGCTACTGCATCTTCCCACTCAACATCGCCACGCTGCTGCTGCTCATGCTCAAGATCGTGGTCACGCACGTGGTTTTGCGACTGGTGATCGTCGCTGTCGGCTTTCTCTGGTCTACACGAGGTGATGCAATCGTGTTTGGCGCTCGCAGGCGGCAGTGGAAGTGTTTTAACTCAAGTGATTTGATTTCGCGCAGCGTCCGTCGTATTCATGTCCAAGATGGTGCCGCCCAAGCGGAAAGCGCTCACGGTCTACCCTGTCCTGCTCTTTTACCTCTTCATCTCGTGGATGGTGCTCATCCAGTAGAACGACAACGTACTCCGTTTGACTACATTTGTTTCTCTTTCACTAGTATCTCTTCCAAATTTGATTCTCGAATTTTAACTTTGACCTAAAAAGCGCTTTGTTTAAAGAATGTGCAGCTCAGCCGCATCACCATTGTTTGATTGGATTGAGACCATCATGAGCGCCACGGAGCAACTCAACCAGCTAATCGGCGCGCTGGAGACGGATCTGGGCATCGACGCCAACGCGCCGCTGCCGTCCAAGCAGGCGCAGCCCAAGAAGACCAAGCAGCCCGAAACTGGCGAGCCCAAGCCCAAGAAGGAGAAGGCGCCCAAGCCCGCCAAGAAGGCCGAACCCGTCGTTGACCAGCCCGAGATCACCAAGCTCGACATCCGCGTGGGCAAGATCGTCAAGGTCTGGAAGCACGAGACCGCCGACAAGTGAGTTGTTTTCTGCTCTGTGGATGTCAAGGCGGTTGTGCTGACTGGGTTGTACTATATATTAGGCTTTACTGCGAGGAGATCGATGTGGTGGGTCACTTGAGTCGGCAGAAGAGCACTGGTCGTCGGCTCACGAAGCGTTTGTTGACCTGTAGGGAGAGGACGAGCCGCGCCAAATTGCGAGCGGCCTCGTGTACCACTACTCGCTCGAGGAGATGCAGGACCGTCGTATCCTCGTGCTATGCAACCTGAAGGCGCGCAACCTCGTGGGCTTCAAGAGCCACGGCATGGTCATGTGCGCCGCCGTCCCGATCGGCGACGGCAAGGAGAAGGTGGCGTTTGTGGACCCGCCGGCCGACGCCAAGATCGGGGAGCGCATCGTCTTCGACGGCCTCTCGGGCGAGCCGTTCACGCCGGCGCAGGTGGAGAAGAAGAAGGTACTGGTCGCGCTCGGCGAGGACATGCGGACCAACCCTGAGGGCATTGCGACCTGGAAGGACCACCCATTTCTGACTTCAGCGGGCCCGTGCACGGCGCCAGTCAACAACGCCGTGATCAGATAGATGGACGGGGAGAAGACGCACGCGTGCGGTCAGGATTAGACGCTTTCGATCTCAAAAGCGAGTACTGCATACAAGTGCGGGGAGGCAATCTATCACAAAGGTTCGTATTGGAGAGGGATGATGTACAGTGCGCAGACCCATGAGATAGCCCATTCAATAGTTGCGTTTCCGCTTTGCTCGGACGACCTTGGGGGTCTTCATCTCGAGAGGGTCGGGGGTTTTCTCCTCTTCGTCGCTGGCCTTATTCGCTTTCTTCTTCTTGCTCGCCGGTTTTTCGCTTTTCTTTTTTGATTTTTTCTTCAGCGGTAGCTTGACTTTGTCATCTTCGTCATCGTCATCGCCAACATTGTCAAAGGAGAGCCTCGTTGCCAGTATATCGTCTCGGGCTTCACCTGACCCTGGCGACGATGTCGGTGATGACACCGAGTTGAAAGCTGCGGCAAGATCTCGCTCCATGTTGTCCTCGAGATCTTTCTGTGAAAAGCGAGAGCCAGGTTTGCGCGACGCGACCACTGGAGACTTCGCCGTGACATGCCACTTTCCTTTCTGCACTCCCTTGTTTGGAGAGAAGAGCATTGTGCTGTTCGGCTTTTCTCGCTGATCTTCGTCGTCATCGTGGCTCTTGCGCTCGTCACTGGTAACTTTGCGATGTTGAATAGGGTGCGCTGGAGTGCCCGCTGCTGGCAAACTCTGACGGCGCCGACCACGGGGCTTTCCAGAGGACAACAGCTGCGGAGTTCTACCACCCTCAAGTACTTGAAGTGGGGTGCGTGGCCCACTACTTGTTGTGCCGCCGTTTTTCGTAGGCGTGATTGGAATGCCACCACCAAGCGACACACGGGTCGAGTGATTGTCTTGTTGCTTCTGTTGCTGAAGCTCATACTGTCGCAAGTCATACTCGACTTCCATGGCCATTTGAGGGTCAGCACTCAAAATGTCTTGCACTTCTTGTCCATACAGCTTGAAGAGCTCACGAATGTAGTGAAGCAAGTATCGCATCAGAGGACTGCGCTTGGACTCAAGCTTGTGCTTCAGCCCAATGAGCACAGGTACAACGTTCTCCAAGAAGTTCTTCTTCGACATTTTGGAAAGAAGCTTTCCTTTCGCAGTAGCCAATTGTGCTGCAACGCTAGGGGTTTCTTCGTGTGCAGCTTCTTCAGTATCCCCTTCGTCACCGTCTTGGCCTTCTCGAGCAGATGAAAGCTTGATGTCTGGTGAGCATAGAATAGCGAACGTGTCCTTCAGGATAGCTTCGGTTCCGAAATCGGTGATTTCAGACGGATTATCGCACAGCTTAAGTTTGCCTTCACTGACTTCCTCCAGCACTTCCGTGCATAACTTCATCGAGATCTGAAGCTTTTGCTCATCACTCATATTCTGCAAGAGGAACTTGTACAGCTGTGATCGTTTCGGGAAGCGTGTGCTTCCAGGGAGAGCAAGTTCCTCGATGCCTTCGCGCTCAAACGGTTCGGAGAAGTTCACTTTTCCGTCGAATTTGTTGAAGACGAAAATCATCTCGATAAACTTGTTTGTGAAGAGGTGAGGAGCTTTCAAAAGAAGAGGGCCGCATAGCACATGGCGAGCAAGGTTGGACAATTCTTCATCTTCATCGACCACTGCACGGAGAAAAAATCGAAGAAGTGACTCACGCCACTTGATGTAGTCTTGCAGGATGAGCTGGGAAAACAGCAACAGAGCATTTCGACGGATCAACGGGCTGCTGTCCAAGAACGATAGAGCAATCGTCGAAATGTACACATCCACGAGGGCAGTGTACCGGATGCATAAATCTCCCAAGATCAGCAGGATATTCGAGCGAATGTCCTGGTTGTCGCAAGTACGGAGCTCGCGAATGAACATCGTGATACAATTCTTCGCGAGATCTTGGTCGCGGAGACAGAGTTTTCCGAGCGTCGCGAACGCACACACACGGATGGGAATAGGAATCGTAACTGCGACAGAACCCCCAAGCTGTGCCTTAGTTGGAGTCGCAGGCTCGTCGTCAGCTTGACTCCGTGGCACCACGTTCGGCACAATCTCCGGAGGCAAGAAAAGCTGGACAAGCGGTTTAATAGTCGAAATGGAGAGAAGAGTCACGCCCGATTCTCGAGTTTTTTCCTCGTCCTTGCTGAATTCGAGCAGTGCGACTTCGCCAACGCTGACCAATTGTTTCTGGATGAGGGCTGTCTGCTCGAGGACAAGTTGTGGTTCGCCTTCGAAGCAAGCGCGCAGATTCACTTCGCATGCGGCAAGTAGTTGTTTTCCCCAAGCGAAACTGATTTCTCTTCCCTTATCTGGAGATGGGGCCTTCGACTTGCAAATACTGTGGAGGGCTAAGACTGCTTCTGAGATCGCGTGGAGCGGGATAGAAAAGTTGTGCAGCGAGGCCAGGATGCTGTCTGCAATGGCTTTGGCATCGTGGGCGTCTATGACGGGAGCAAGAGACGCAATTACCCGCAGAATACGCTTGGAACCTTCAGCAAACTCAGTTGGGAGTTGGTCTTCCTGTAGTCTACTCCAGCACTCGACGACAATATTCCAGTTGGTCTGTTCCGTCTTCGCCGCTTCAACAAGCTTGCCGGAGTGTGCGAGTTCGTCGAGAACAATCCAGCTGAACCCCCAATATTGCGCTTCGGCCTCTCCAGTCTCATCGAGTTGGCTCAAACAAGTACTGATCGCGTGAACTGCTGCCTTCACAATCTTCTTCACATCGACTTTAGATTCTTTCAGCAGAAGCCTCAATGCCTTCTGCGCGCACCGCACCATGACGCCGTCAAGGTGCGCAACTAAGTCCCAGGCCGAGCTGACCAACTTCCTCTGCTCTTCGTCACCCGGAAAGTTGTACCATTGTGTGATTCGGTCAAACACGACTCGATTGACGAATTCAAGTGCAACAGCCTGAACACTAGCTTCGGGATCGACACAGAGAGGAAGTACTCCAAGGTTCCATAGCTTCTGAACATCTTCATCGTCAGGAATCTTCAGCAGCACTGATGACAACGACTTCACGGCTTGAACTCGAACTAACAAGGATGTGTCTGTGCAGCAGGCTTGGATGTCAAATAGATCCTTCCGCATTGCAGGTTTGATTGATGCAGGACGAACGACGATGAGACCCTCCAGGGCCTGAATTGCCGCCTTCCTCACAAACGTCTTTTCGTCCTGGAGACCGTCACGGAATAGTTCGACGAGGTTTTGCATCAATTGCGTCTCAACCAATCCATCTCCATCTGATGAATACAGGATATCGGTGAGAGCAGAAGCGATGACGCTGGGATCTGTTGAGAGCTGTTCTCTGCCCTCATCTTCCACACTGTCGCTGTCATGGACACCGCGCAGGCCAACTGTGAGAACAGATGAGATCGCACCAATAGCTTTTGCACGCACAGCGGAGACTTTATCACGCGAACGGTCCGCAAGAATCTCGAGAAACGGGCCAACGCCAACGAACCGTTCGAGATCAGCTGGCACAGACGAAGCAATACTCCACGTTGTCGGCTCCAAGATGAGCTTTCCAATCAACTCAACCGCGAATTGTCTGTTTTTGGCCTTGACATTCTTGGAGTAGCTCGACAAGAACCGAGCCAACCGCACTCGATCGTGACCTTGAAACTCAGCCGCAACGCAAGTGTGAAAGGCAAATATCAGAACTCGCTGTCGTTCGTCAGCTCGATCCGGCGCATTGAGGCACACGTTGTGCACTATGCCAAGATACATTGACGAAATCTGTTCGGCGGCGTCTTCTTCCGCATCTTGATCGACTCCAACAGCACCGCTTCGACCAATACCCACCTGCACGAGACCGATCATTTCCGTCGCAAACTTGTGGAACTTGGTTGCAGTTTTAGAGTCGATGGATGTTTCCTGAAAGCACAGGCCTGGAATGTAGCAGTGCACAATCACACGAGCTGTCTGAACGACATCACCGTGAATTTCGTTGAGCAACCCCTCCAACAGTCGCTGCGAGCGAGACGCAGTAGACGATACTAAAGCATGCTCGGCCGTCGATCCCGTGATCTGAACGTGGATTGCAGTTTCGATGGTCGGAATGATCGACTCCTTGGAAGACGCGAGCGAGAAGTTCTCCAAGAAACCGACGAGTGTCTCAATCAAGTCTACGCCTGCTCTGATGAGTCGCTTCTGCGCACCCGCGTCGACATCTCCGCCACCATTGTCTTGGGTACTTCGCTGCGACGAGTGCGACCGTGGCCCCTTCTTACGCGGCGTGCGGTCCTTCTGGGAGCTACTTCGAATCGAAGACATGGTCTCAGGTGAGGCGACGGCATCGACCCACCTTCTGATGACGTCGAGCACCTGTCGGTACACAAACGGCATGAACAGGCCGTAGGCCGCGCCGCCGGGCAGCTGGAGCCACGAGAGGTACACTTTCGACGCCGCGAGCGCCTTCAGCAGCGCGTCCACTTTGCTGTCCACGTCCAAGTTCGCGTAGCCTTCGCTGATGTTGACGAGCGCGTGAAGCATCGCGAAGAGCGCACGGTAGGCGGCATAATGGTGCGCGCGCGTCGCCTCGTCGCCCATGATCTGCGCGTTGGCGGCCTCACTTGCAAGGAACGCCCACAGCGGCGACCCACTCGCGGCCGCGACGTCCTCATCGCTTCCGCCGCGCATCCGCGCCGCGTTGAACTGGTGGAGATACTTTCCCACGACGCGGTCGAGGTCGCCAAGCCGCTCGAGCGTCGCAGTCTCGACGATGCCGTCGTGGTCGTCGTCGTGGTCGTCGTCGTCGTGGTTGCCATTGCGGCTGGTGAGATGAGCGCGACGCAGTGTCGTGCCGCCCGTGTCGAAGACGATCTTGATGAGCGCCTCGGGCAGGCTCTGCAGCTCCAGCGCCCGCAGCACACGCACCAGTTCCTTCTCCATCGGCGGTCTGCTGCTTCGGTTGAATACAGCAGGAAACAAAGCAGAAATCAAAGCGCGGGAAAGGTGACAAGCACTCCGGGTTTTGAAAAACAGTAGAGTCTAGTATTAGGGAACAATACGGTTGTTTGAAGAAAATCTGACAGGGAATGGATCGAAGCGAAGCTATATCGGGTATGGGAGGGTGAGCTCGAAACGGCACCACCACTCTGGCCCCAACCTGTTCTCGACACGCCAACGGACGATGGAGCAGCCATCGCAGCCAGATTTTCCACCTGCGAAGCCTCCTACGGCGTCACCGATAGTGTCACTAGTCATGGGCGCGATGAAGCCAAAGGTCTCACAGCGCGAGCAAGTGGGCGGGCCCACCCAAGCGACTGCAGCGCTCGCGGTGCCGGTGGACAGTGCAGAGCAGCAGGGCAAGAGCCAGCGATCTGCCCTTGGCAGAGTGTCTGCGTTCATGGTGCGACAGGCCGAGCGCTCGCACCTCACAGGCTTGTCGCCCATCGAGGAAATGCGCATCGCGCAGCAGGAGCTACGCGCCAAGGCGGCGTCGCAACTGGTATGGTAGATTGGACTTTTATTGCTGGTGCGGACGACACCTGCTTGCTGGTAAATGTTCTGCATCGCTTTTCTATCAGTCATCAGATCAAACGCGATTCCAAAACAGCTTTCAAAATCTCATCACGACGCGGGATGTAGTCCGCAAACTCAAGAACAAGTCTAAAATCCATGCCAAGCCATCGGATACGATGAACCAGCTTAATGACGATCTCACCAAAGACATGGACGAGTTGACGCCAGGTGCGCACGTCTACGTCGTAGATTTTTTGAAGTCAGATCTCAGCGGTCTAGTGTGATCGCTAGCCGAGGCGCTGGACTTTGTCGAGGCCGCGTCGCGCAATGAAAGTGTCATCATCCGAAAAAGGCAACAGCGCGAGGACTCGACCTTGCCGTGGTATCTCATCTCACCACACGGCAAGTTTCGGCTTCGGTGGGACCTTCTCTCTGTCATTTTGATATGCTGTGAGTGTTGTCCGAAGTGCTTTGACCTGGTTTAGTGTAATTAACGAGGCTGTGATCCAGACAACGCTGTCAGCATTCCGGTCGTGATCAGCCCACCTCCACAACGAGAGTTTTGCTCGAAATAGCTAACATTTTTCCACGTGCTGCAGTTCCAACTTGCTTTCGCTGCGGGGATCGATTCATGGGGGAACGACTTGCAGCGGTTGGTCGACGTATTTTTCATCGCAGACATTGTAGGTGCACTTGGTGATCATTGCAGCGGCGAGAATGTGTCAGCTAACACAGGACGGCGCTAGGTGGTGAACTTTGCGTCCGCGTATGATGAAGGTGGTCGCATTGAAGGGCGAGGCCGGGTGATTGCTTTCAACTACGTCAAATCGTGGTTCATCGTCGACTTCGTCTCGGCATTCCCCATCTATCTTATCCAAGGCAGCTATTCGCGGGTGCCGCAGCTCGCTCGCTTGTTCCGTCTCTTCCGCTTGCTCCGGCTTTTCCGGATGCTCTCAATGTTCCGCATCTTGAATCGGCTCGAGTACGCGTTAATACTGCGTTCGACTGTAAGCAGCCTTTTCAAGTTCTTCCTTCTCGTGTGCTTCACGTCGCACTGGATGAGGTACACTTTTTGCCGGTGTTGTACCCGCCAACTGACCAAACGAGATCTGAATCAATCTGTGGGCTGCAGCTGTTGTTTCTTTTTGATCTCGGAAGGAGACGAAAATGGATGGGTCCGCCAACAGGGCATTGATGACGAGACAATTTACGTGAAATACGTCACGGCATTTTACTGGTCAATCATGACGATGTGAGTAGCCCAGTGAAAGTCCAAGTTGGCGAAACACACTCAAATGGTCTATATTACGACAGGACCACCGTTGGCTATGGCGACATCCATCCTACAACGACCTACGAGCGGATCTTCGCAATCTTAGCCATGGTCGTCGGGGCATGGATCTTTGCGTACGGAATCACAAACGTCGTCGCGATGGTCTCGAACCTCAATGCCTCCGACACCGTCTTCCAGCTGAAGATGGACGAGCTGAACGACTACATGCAGACTCGAGAGCTCCCGATGCACTTGCGATACGAAATCCGCGAATTCTTCTACAATGCACGGGTGTCTGCCGAGACGAGACTCTCGAACGAGCCCAAGATCCTCGCCGAGCTGTCGGCATTGCTCCGCTCCAAGATAGCGTTCGCCATCAACGACAGTGTGCTCAGCAAGATGCCATTCTTCGTCGGTGCTGACCACAATTTCCTCATGGAGTTGGCTCTCAGCATGCGAATGGTGTGCTTCCCACCAAATGAAGAGGTCATTCTAGAAGGCGAGATCGGTGAGGAGATGTTTTTCATCTTCCGCGGCGTCGTCGAAGTCCTCAAGGGAGGAGTTCAACTTGGTATGCTCGGTCAAAAGCAGTACTTCGGCGAAATGGCGATCCTCAATCAAAACTGTCTTCGGACAGCCACAGTGCGAACGCTCTGCTTTTGTGAGCTGCGCATGCTCACTCGCGAGAAGTTCCTGATCGCGCTGTCGCACTACCCCAACATGAAACATCGCATCGCCAAAATCGTCGAGCGGCGCGCCAAAGTGAACACGCAAGAAGCGCAGAAGTCGTCAACGCGTCGCGCGAGCTCGTCGTCTCAGCTCGACAGCCTCGCCGCGAATCTGGACGAGAAGACGGCCAAGGAGATCGTGACGCCAACTCCGGAAACCACGATGAACCGCATCTCGCAACTCAACACGTCGTATTCCGAATCTTTCCGCAGCATGACGGCCGAGTCGGATGTTGAGACCATCCAGGCGAAAGTGGCGATGATGATCGAGCGACAGGACAAGCTGGACTCGCTGCTGAAAGACATGGGCGATGCAATATCGTCTCTTTCGCGGAAGCAAAAGCCACGCAGCTCACTCGCTGGATTGTAATGCAGAGGTAGAATCGCTTCTATGATGGTTTGAGCAAAGTTTGTAACTGTCTACATGAGGTTGTCGCTCTCGTCCGGGACGCGAATGCGCGCACCAGCGAGGTCTTTGGACACATGTATTTGGCAGCCGAGCCGAGAACTGCGACAGAGAGTGTGGGTGTTAGCTGACAGAATATGTCGCCATGCAACTATCCAATAGCAAGAACGCCGTACGTGTCTGTGAGACCCCACGCCAAGTCGAGCATGTCCTCCTCTTCTTCGGAGATCTCGGGAAGCGTGTCGTATATGGCCTTCTCGAACACCAAGTGGCACGTCGAGCACGCGAGCTCGCCGCCACAGGCGCCCTCGAGCTCAATATCGTTGTCTTGGGCTACGTCCAGCAGGGTCTGGCCCTCTGTAGCAGTTACTTCGGTCTCAGTTCCCTCGCCGTCCACGAACATGAGCGTGACTTTCTCGGTGGAAAATGCACGGCACTGAGCTACTGAGCGCCCAACCACCGCAGCCATAAAGTGCGGGCGTGCTCCAGGAGCCAGTGAGTGCAGTCGTCGCGTGGATTGCGCAGCGAGGCGCCGCATCACGAGCGACATCCCGGCCATTCTTTCAAGTACGTCAACCGCCCAATGCTGGCGCCGGAAAGTTCGATGATGGTTTGTATACTGCACGATGTATACCGTATACGTCAGATGTATGTGTGGCACGAATTCACCGGCATTTCTATCCGACATCTCTATGATCTCTACTTGATCCTTCAACGACACGGACTCTGAACTTTGTAAAATTTTGTCACGCATCCGTCCGTTGAATTGTTCCCAGTCTTCCCCATCACCCTCAAGCAGATTTTCTCCCAGTTCACGGGCTGTTGCGCGGACTGACATCTTCAATGCTATTTGGGCACTCGCGCAGTGGCACAGTCACTCCTAGATCAAGCTCTGTCAGACTGTGTGGTTGATCTCCATAAGCAATAAGAACAGCTATAACTAGCGCCCCGGGGTAGCTGTAGTGACGAGACTGAAGCACGGGTGTCATCGCCGCGGGCATTAGGCAGGGTCCCACAATGTATGGTCGGTCATAACTCGCCATAGTTTCCCCCTACTCGTACTCTTCGTCTATGATATCGAGCCGCGCGAACAGCGGCTTACGATCGCTGCTATAGATCAGAATTAGCGAGTGAAGTAAATCGCATCCCGTGCGCAAATACTTCGTTTTACCTTTTCATAGCCCTAGACCGGTAAGAGCCCGACGGGGTCGCGGTGATCACACTTTGACCACACTCGACCTATAGCTCAGCGCGCGCATATTCTTGCTAACGAGACTCGGTCACATCTGCACAGTAATACCCCATCACAATCAGTATTAATGCTTGCTCCACCTTTCGACGAGGTGGAGCAAGCTTAATTAGTTGCGTTCTCAGCGAGAATTTCTCACTCACACAGTGCTTGCAAGTGGGACGAAAACGAAGGTCACAGTTGTGCATGGTGCGGCATTGAAGCCACCCCGTAACGCAGCACTGCGCCGCCTACAGCAAATAGATCTCGCGAAAGGTCAAGATAATGACTGCAAGCCAGGAAGATCAGGTTTGTCCATAAGGAATGACACTTACTCGAAACGTGAGCATAGATTGCTCGCCTCCACATCAAAAATGAAACGGAATGCAGTTCTGCGACGTGTGCATTTTGTGGTATAAACTGGATACTAATTTCGTCGGACAGCGGAGAATGCGATGCAGACATTTACTGTAGCCACCGCCCATCAATCGAAACTATTGACTCAAGACTCGGACGAGAATTCTCTCACCAAATGTAAACGCCATCGCCACACGATTTACGCTGCAAATGGAAATAAGAGATTGTGGGCACAGCAGATTATGGATAACTCGTAGCGTTGGCGCTTCGAGCATCCGGCGTCAGGTGCGCGCGCTTCTCCCCATACACATGATGGTGGAGATGATGTTGAAGTTGCTGAAGTTGGGGAAACGAGAAGGATGATTACACGAAGGGAATCGCGCCGATGGACGCCATCTGGTGTTGTACGCTGCCAATTCGCCCCGTGCAGAATAGAGAGTGGACGGTGGACGGGCCCCGCCACCGGGACTGTGAGCCATCCCTACACGGGAGTCGTTTGAGGTGTCTCGACTCGTCTGAGTGTACCACTGCCGTCACTTTGCTTTTTACTCCTCCACAGCCAGCTTCAACTTCGCATTGACAAGTGACACGCACACAACAGCGTGTTTAATTGAGTGTGCATCGGAATGCAATATGTATCGCGCGTCGGAAGCACCCACTTCTCATGGCTGTCTGTCTATCCACGCGCCTCGATGTATTGGTCCGATCACAAAAAGCCGTAGGATGGAGCGGATGTCCGTACACCAAATTTATTCACTCAACAGCTGGAAGCACTTGCACAGAGATCACTTCATCGTCACACTTGCCATCGAAACGAAGTTTTTCCACTGTTTCGGAATCGGGCCATTAGGATACGACAAGGTGAGAATATCACCAAGATACGGCAACGAAAGAAACTCAACCCGTGCTCTCGTTCCGGCGGTAGGACTGGCTGAGCGTGCAGACTCGAACTGCGACGTCATCTGATGCTCGAAGCGCCTAATGAGCATGGTGAAAGGAAGCGAGCAATCCTGGATGGTGAGAGTATCGTGGTGGCGCTGGGGATGCGTAGAAATATAGTGTCTTCGAGCGCTCCCCAGACTCGTGGCGCTGACAGTGGCGCTTTCTTGGGCCACGCCGTCGGGAGCCACGCCATGCTGTAGTCTCTTGACCGAGCCGAGCCCAACTCTTTTGGCTCTGGTTCGACGGGCACCTCCATCAAAGTCCATCCTTACGTCGATGTCCACTGCAAAACGATGCACTACGACCACAGCTCATCCAAAAACACGGCTCGCTGCTCCACCAGAATGATACCCACATTCCGACTCGAGATGTGGGACGAATGGCGGTGGACGCTATATGCGGCAGCAGAGGCGGCGCCTCGACAGTGACGGTCGTTCGCTTGTTCTTCGGCTTCCTTTTCGTCTTCTTGCGGCGGTCACGCAGTCTCCGTGCCGGCGTGGGTCAAGACGTCGTTGGCGTTCGCGTTGGCGTTCGCGTCGGACGAGATGGGCGAGCCACAGATGACGTTATTGCGGCGGTCGATTGAGCCGCTGACCAGCCGCACTACTGGCATCTCTACCATGGTGACTCCCTTCAATCCTTGCTGACACTCGACACTACAACGTATTGTCGAACACAGATCGCAAAGTGGTGTTGAAGCACAGCTTCTTCGCATTTTGCTTGCCAATAGCTTTTTGCAGGAATCATCTGCCACCACACCGTCACGGCGTGACGGTGTGGTGGCCACCGCGAGTCCCGAGGGCCGTGGCTGTGCTCACACAATGCTACGTACTACGTACAGTAGTAACACAGAGCCTTTGAGATAGGGACTTTTCTCGCCCCCAATGCCATACGTCAGTCTCTGCCAGAGAGGTCAGGTGTGACTAGCCATCACGAGACGACGACCACACTGTCAAAATCCACAGTCACACACAATAAGATTTGGTACTTAAAATCGTCACAACGCATACCCCAACCCTTCATTGCCATCCAGTTCAGCCAAATGACACCATCTCTACTTGTAGATCTCTTGAAGAACCTCTGTAATTGCATTGATCTCGCACTGTAGCCCCGCATTCCATCCGGTCTGCTGGTCACTCTCACGCCAGATGCATTTCCATCGGACGACAGCAGAAGCAGAGCGATTCCTACACAGTTTCGGCATCCATTCATAGAGAGACCGTCAGTAGAATGGTCGCGCGTCTGAGCTCGCTGGTCGCGCTGCTGGCGGCCGCCGCGTGCTGCGCGCCGAGCCTTGCGGCCACGCCCAACCAAGGCTCGACGGTGTTCACCTCGGATGCCACTTCCGTCTCCTCCGGGAGCGGCAGCGGCGATGACGACGCCACCATCAGTGTCAACATGACACGCTCCGTGATTGCCGAGGTCAAGCCAGTGTCCGGGCTGCCGATCTGGGTGGACCCCACCACACCCGACGACAAGCAGAGCTACATGAACTCCCGCGGCGAGTCGTGGGACCTCGTCATGAGCGACGAGTTCGGCGACCCTGCGCGCAACTTCACGCCTGGCAGAGACCACTTGTGGACCTCAATGGAGAAGCCCGATGGTGTGAACGGCGCACTTGAATTTTACGCCCACAACATGTCGTACGTCAAGTGCGAGGCCGCGCCGAACGCGAACGTGACGACGAGCACCAACACCACGGCGGTCTGCTACCTCAACATCGAAGTCCAGGACGTCGTGTCGCGGATCAAAGTTTACAACATGTACTCGCGCCCTCCGTCGTTCCAGTGGTCGAAATTCGTACGTGCTAAGACTGTATCGTGCTGTGGCGCGTACCAGGTGTACTCATTCCAATGTTTGTTGAACAGTACTACAGAGCAGCGATGCTGCAGTCTTGGAACAAGTTCTGCTTCCAAGGCGGCATGGTCGAGGTCCGCGCTCAACTGCCCGGCGCTGTGACGAGCAAATCGAAAAACCCGGATCTTGCTGCCGGTCCCAACGGGCGTGTCCTGACCGGACAATACTACCCGACCTGGCCGGGAATTTGGATGATGGGAAACTTGGGACGTGCCATTTTCAGTGGCTCGACGAATCGAATGTGGCCGTACTCCTACAATGAGTGCAACCCGAAGGCTTTCGACCCGAAGAGCCAGCGTATCAGCGCCTGTGACTCGAACCCTGGGCACGGCTTGAACCCAAATCAAGGCCGTGGCGCGCCAGAGATCGATCTTCTGGAAGGCGGCGGCGTCGCGATCTCATCTTCCATCCAAATCGGCCCCGGCCTCAAGGTCAAGTATCGACGCATTCCTGCAAACCTGAGCCTTCCGAACGAGTACAATGACTGTGTGTACAACGCGGCCTGTTTGACCCCAGGCGCCAACCTACCCAACGTACCGACCGATATCTACAAGAATCGCACTTACCAGACGTGGTACAAGGGACTGCGATACTCGTCTAACAGTTATTGTTCACAGAGCCCGAAGGAAATCCAGAACTTCGCTCAGATCAACGCTTCGCTTGTGCGTGTCACGAGTTGCTCGGTGGCCACTTGTCCGGCTTCCAACGATGTTCAAGCCGACTTATCATTAATTCCAGGCGATAAGACCAAGGCTCGCTGGGGCATCAACAGCAAAGGCACATGCGCAGCTGTCATGAACAACTACATGGGCTCCTTCTTGTGTGACCCAGACAACACGAACAAGATGTGCGCAACCCCTCGAAACGCCACGACCCCGAAGACTAACGTCATGGAACCGTTTGCTTACCAGATGGACGCGCTGTCGGCAAACTGGGGAATTCACGTTGGAGCCTACACGGGTTTTGTGACCTATCAAGTCGAGTGGGTGCTGGGCGACAACGGCTACCTGCGCTGGATGCTGTTCGGCAACCCCATTTTTGAAATTCCGGCTCAATCAGTTGTGAACGGACCTCAGGCAACGGAGGACCCGAATCCGAGACTCACCTTTCCCGAGGAGCCCATGTACATCATCTTCAACGTTGCACTTTCAAACCAGTGGGGTGCGATGCCTCCAAATGCTGGGAAATCGGCTTGTCGTGGCACTGGAAAGGACCCCGAAGTAAACCGCATTTGCGACAGCTTCCCGATGCACATGAAGATCGACTACATTCGAGTGTACCAAGACAAGTCGGAGAACTCCACGATGGCCGTCGGTTGCGACCCTAAGACCCACCCAACTCGACAGTGGATCTTTGACCACGTTGAAGAGTATCAGGACAACGAAAACCCATACATCGAGGTGGACGGCGGCTCCTACTGCCGCAACGACCTCGACTGCATGGTCCCGTATAACACCAGCATCAACTTTCTCACAGGCAGCTGCGTTAACTTTCGCTGCGAATGCAAGACCAAACACTGGGGTGGACCTCGCTGCACGACTTCACTGCGGATCTTGGACTTCTCGGCCGCTGCCGCCAAGGATGTCCCATCGTTCGGGCCGCCTCTATACCTCGCCATCGCGATCGGCTCCATCGCGCTCGTGTTCACATGTGTCGTCATTGCGGTCTGCACCCGTCGCCGTCGACGAAAGGATCTTGAGCTCCAGCAGAAGTTGAACAAGATCAAGGCTGATGTTCTCGAGAAGGCGGCTCTGATTCCTGGCGACTTTGATGAGATCGAGCTCTCGCGTAACTCCACCACGACGCCACAGTCCAAATACCGTCCTCTGAGTGGCAAGTCTGCGTAAGCTGTCAGCGCTGCTGACGTGTTGAAATGAAATGTCCGAATAACCCTGTTCATCTCGATTTATTGCTGCGTCGTTTCTATGCTATATTCGACTCCTCCGCTTGTGTCTTCTACTCGTGCTTATTGCTGCTTCATGGCGCAATGGTGAAGCCATCCGATCAGGTGGCTTGATGTGGAGCTCAGCTGCGTCCCTTGCGGCTTTTTGCCGAGTTGACGATCGCCGACACCATCCTGGCACACCATCCAGCCACGTTGAACACATCGTACATACGGCGATAACCGAGCATGGCACTCTACGAACCAAAACATTCCGTAGACAATCTGGAATCCGTAAAAAACCGTCTTCACAATCGACTCCATGCGCGCCGCGCGCAGGTTCTTGAAGCGAAGGATCTCAGTCGGGTCGAGCAAGTGTTCGTTGTTCATGACCCTGCGCCGCACAGCATGACTTTAGCCAGTTTAAAACCCACGAAGCTGTCTACACAGCAAACGCACCGACGCCCGTGCCAAACAGCAATCGGCAAGTTGAGCAAAAAGACCCACGGCGCCCACGCAATGAGGCATAGCAGGAGCAGCACGCCATGGAGGATCATCTCAGGGACTGTAGCAAACACATATGTTAGCAGTGAAGCCGCGACACCATACAGCAGCGGATAATACCTACACACGAGCTTATTGAGTCGGCGCGCCACGTCGGCGGGATTAAGGTGGTCGAGCTCCAGCTCGTCCAGCGTGATGAGCTGCTCACAATCCGCGCGGTCAGTTCCGAGCAACGCCCGGCGATTCAAGAAACCGACGTACGCACCCAGTAGCCATTGAGGAAAGTCAAGGCGACAATGTCGATGAAACTGAGCACAGCAAGGAAGACCTGCATCGGGCCGAGGGCTTCTCGCTTGGCAGCGGCGGGGTCACTCGGTTGTCTTCGTGCGTTGGGCTGATCAATGGTATCAATTCTCGAGGTATCTTTTTGATCGGGACACACAACGTTTAAATGGCACTAATATAACGGTGAAAACGTAGAAAGTAAACTCCAGTTAGTTTAGGACATCGTTGGGCTTTGGGGAAGTGCAAAACGGCCGACACCCGCGCGAATCGGCACGGGAGGACGGCGGCAATGGCGGCGCTCACGCGGCATTGTAGGTGGACACGACAGTCTCACTCGGTATACAGATTCTCGGATCCACTGCTGACGCGCGAGTACTTTGGGCTTTGCTGACAGCGCACTTTCTCGGCCACTCGAGCAATGTCAACTGCCTCCGCTTTGGCCGCAAGTCGGTGCGGCATTCATCCCAACCAAATCCGGTGTTTCGCCCATTGGCTCTGAACTCAAAAGCGGAACTGTTCTACGTAGGGCCAAGTCGCGGCGACCGGAGGCGATGATAACATGGTGAACCTTTGGCGCATGCGAGAGCGCGAAACTAAGAATATTATGGTGCGCGAGCTTTAGTGAGTGATCCGTATGTGTGAGAGAGTGCCTCACGTTGACTTATCCGACAAATTAGAGTCTGTCGGGTCATCAAAGCCCTGTCGAGAGTCTGGTGTTCGATCCCACGGAGCGTAAACTCATCGCTGGCTCCAAAGCTGGTTCCATCAAGTCGTTTGACTTGGAAGCAGGCAAGGTCAGCCGGACGCTCAAGGGCCACATGTCGACGTGCACCACGGTCGACTACCATCTGTACGGAGACTACGTGGCCTCGGGGTCGCTCGACACGATTGTCAAAGTCTGGGACTTGCGCACGAAAAGCTGCATGCAAACGTTCAAGGGCCACAAGAGCGAAGTCACCAAAGTCTGCTTCACACCCGACGGCCGTTGGCTCACTTCTGGAGGCATGGACGGCACGATCAAAATATGGGATCTGACGGCCGGACGTCTGCTGCGCGACTTCTCTGACCACGGCAGCGCCATCACATCGCTGGAATTTAACCCAGAAGAATTCATCCTCGTCTCCTCTTCCACGGACAAGACGATGCGTATTTGGGATGTTCAAGATTTCTCACTGATCGGTGTGACACCGACCGATAGTGCCACGGTGAGTGCTTATTAAACTGTCGAAGCTGGTACGAGCACGCCGTCTTATGAGCTATCGCTGGGTTTGTGGCAGACTACAGCCGTGTGCCACACAGTGTCGGAACCACACAGCGGCAAATACATGGTCAGCTGCTCCCCAGACGCTGTCCGTGTGTGGTCGTATGAAACTGCCATCGAGGTGAATGAGATTTACGTTTGCATAGCAAAATGCTATCGCCTGACTAACCAGGTGTTCGAATGCAGTGCCATGACAGCATTGGTTGCCACAAACCAAAAGATGTTGGAGTAGGGGAGGTCCAAGCCGACATCACGATGCTCGAGGACATGAAAGTCATGGGTGGCACCATTCAGGATGCGTTTATATCGATTTGGATACTGGACCTCAACCAAATGCGTCCATTTCAACAGAGCTCGCGACCTCGACAAGAACCTAGCCGCCCCCCACCCGCAGTTGTGTCACCCCCGTCAGTGCTGCATCCTCGTGTTGTCTCGGAAGGGTCAACCCAGCCAGCTCCACACATTGCGCAGGGACGACCAGTAAGTGGTGGAAGTGCCCGCCAGTCTCTACCTTTGCAAGATCAGAGAAACCCGTCAAGACCCGTCACACCTGGAATCACGTTGCCACAGTCAGAACAGGTACCAGGACCAGTTGCTGTGGCCCAGCCCCAGACCAACGGGCGTGTGAATTATGTTGAGGATCCACGCAAATCTGGTACGTTGTATGCGTATAAGCGCTGAGAGGTGAATGTAGCTCATTGTGTTCTAATGCTCAACAGGCCAACGCAAATTGGCGACGGATGCAAGACCGCAGTCATCAGATTCTCGCCCGCCAAGTGCGCGCGACAACCGCGACGGTACGGGTATCTGAACCATTGTGCTCTCACATCGAGTTTACCGTATTGAGTACGTGTTGTGCATCAGACCCTGCTGAGAATATGCAAGCCCTTTCAACAATTGATCCGGTAAGTGTACTGCTTGTCGCAGAAGATATATCGAACGATCCGTTAATGATTGTATCCAATTTTTTCAGGCAACGGAGCAAAACTTCATCACAACCGACTTCATTATGGAGCTTCGCTGCGGAATGGACACGTCGGTCAAGGCATTTCGCTCACGACAAAAATCTGTCCAGGAACTCCTCACGCTATGGGAGAAAGGACATCTCAACGAAGGGCTGCGGTTTCTAGCCAATCTACCGAACGGCAAGCGTGAAGCAATTGTTGTTGACGTATTGCGAACAACAGACTTACAGGCGCTAGGGGTTGATCTCGAGGGATGTGTGCTGCTCCTTCCGCTCGTCGTGGAGCTGTTTGCGTCCAAGTTTGAGAGCTACCTGGGGGTTGCTGTCGAATGCGGGCAGCGCCTCTTCAATGCTTTCTCACCCGTCGTGAAGGATTCGCGCACCAGTCGTCAGTTCCAGTCAAGGGAAGTCAACCTTGCTGGCGAAGAAAGGTGCGGCTTGCGAACCCAGGTCAAGTCTGAAACTATCCCTGACCTCTTGAGTTTCCGTCAATGTTCAGGATGCAGCGCTGTGCTGCGTGTGACACGCTCTTCGAGGACATGTACCGCCAAGTACAAGGCTTGGAGCAGAGCACACCATTTCCTTCGCTTTCGACGAAGCTGCGCGCGCTGTCTCGAAGTATGGCAGACTTCAGCGAGTGATTGAGCGCGGCGAAGTTAAATTCACGACAGTCCATATAACCCACTTGACATCGCAAGTGAGGATGTTTCTGCGATGGTGGCGTTTGCTTTTGATTGCTTTGTAGGCCATGGTGGGCTTGCAGTGGCGTCTCTCCTCAAGCCAGAGTCTGGGAACAGCCATTGAACATTCTGTTGACAGTACTGCGTGAGAAACAAATTCCGCTCACCTCTCTCAAAGTGAGAACCAATCACCGTATCGTACTGCCCTCATACCCCAATCATCGCTCCTATCCCAGATCACTGCGGGTTTTAAATCACAACGGGGGTTCATTTTTTAATTATAAAAATAATTCAAAAATGACTCGCAGTCATTTGAAAAAATGACTTCCTGAATGACGAATCGCGCCAACCACTTCCAACCATGGACCAAAACAACTTCACCTTGAGGCTGATATGGACAGACAAATCTGGGCAGTCAGGACGAACCCGATTTTCCTCTCATTTTAGACTAGTTGATGTTGCGCTTACGACCAAAGCCGTTCGTATTTTTCGACATCTCACACAATACCGAGGTTAACACAATTCATTAAATGAAAAAAATTTCAGCTCTCAATATTTACATATTTACATCAAGAGATGAAAGTTTAATCGGGCGATAGCCCCATTACAATGGGGCTATCGCCCAATTAAACTTTATAATTCACATCAAAATCCTCGAAGTAAAACTCGTCATCTGGGTCCACTCAGATTCAGTCTGTTTCATCTGATCCGACCTCCGCAGTTAAGGATGATACAGACTTCGATTGATCGCGAGCTCCACATGCGTCGCCGGTACGATCGCCGCCGCGCCGGCGCTGCCGCCAAGTCCGCCGCCGCTGGGGGAGACACCGCTGGCGCCGTGAAAAGCGCGGCCGGAGAGGCTGCGAGTGCCGCGCCCAAGCGCCGACTCAGCGCGCAGATGAAGCTCCACGTCCACGGCATCGAGTTCCAGAACGGCGACGAGCTGGCACTCAACCCCGAGTTCTTCCCGGAGCTCAAAGAGCTCGCGCTCGACCGCTATGTCGTTGAGATATTCCATGCAACGGAATCGGAGCGCATGCGTGAGGAGGACGCCGTCGCGGCCGCCGCCCCGTTTAGCGACGCCGACTGCCTGCGCGCCCACCACCACCTGTTGCTAGAGCTGCCGCCCAGCGGCTCCACACCGCCCAAGGGCAAGTGGCAAGTGAGCGTCTTGAAGGACACTGCCGCAAACTTCCAGCTGGCTGCGTTTAATGACGCCACCGTGCGGTTTCTGGAGAAAAGCAGAGTTGAGCTGGACTTTGTGGAGATCTCGCTCAAAGACCAGTTCTTGTCGCGACGCGATCTCTGGTACTTGAAGCAGTCGCTCGTCGGCATGGCGCTATACATCGGCAAGAACGTCCGCGTCCAGGGCACGCGCTGGCAGGTGATGGACCTCCGCGCAAAGGGCGCGTCCGTGCGCAGCGGGGTCGTGTCGAGCACGACCAAGTTTGCGTTCCGCTCGCGTACGTCGCGCGTCATGTGGCTCGTCCAGATGAGCCCCGAGATGTGGGACATGGCGAATTCCGGCAAATTGTATCTGGAAATTTTCCTCCAGGTGGTGCAAAACGTACTGAACAAGTGGATCAAGCACAACGTCTCGCACAGCCTCACGATCATCCTCTTTGCGCGAAGTTACTACCCAGAGCTGGACATGCGAGACAGGAATGTTGGCTACGGTGCGCTCGCGACTCCGCCACGATCGCTGAAATCAAGCGCGAAGCACCCCTCAAACGGGCGGGTGCTCAACCATGGCGCGTCGTCTCGCCGGGTCCGCGTCGAGCCCACGACAGATTCGTCGTTCCCGTTTATGAACAAGAGTAGTGACATGTTTGCGATCGGTGTAGATGAAGACGGCCACCACTACCAAGACTTCTACAAGATCGTCGCCTTTGACAGCGCGGTGACCGAAGTTCAACCACTGCTTGTGCAGCTCAAGCAAGAGATGAACGACTTTCCTCATTTGTGCGGCTGGCGCGTGCCCCGCTCACCGCCGCCGCCAGTCGCCACTGGGCTGCCGAGTGATGATGAGCGCCTACCGGGCTCCTTCCCAGAGCGTCGGCGGGGTGTACCATCCAATGCTCGGGACGGAAACCTGTTGGAAGCCGTCAACCTCGTTCTCAACATCTTCGAGAAGCACCATATTGATCGCCACTTGGCGCGAAGCGGCCAGAGCGTCGTGTTGATCACTGCCGGCAACGGCATTTTCCGGGTCAAGCAACGACTCGCTGAAATTACGGAGCAGCGCATGATGGACCATGGCATCGGTATCGACATGATATCGCTCGCAACGCCGCCGCTGCATAAGTGCCCGCTCTTTCTGTTCAAACAGTCGGAGATGTCGGAGCTGACTCTGCCGACGCAAGTTGACGGGATGGAGCCAATCGGTGCCGGAAATGGGCACGATGTGTGCACGTGCGGCGCGGTCCACCCACCCACAGCACGCGCGTCGGCCATCACAAGGCGGTCGCAACCAGGCTCCAGCGACCAAGTCGAGAACGCTGAGGCTCAGCCCATTGCAGAGCATTCTCAGCGAAGGGGAAACCAGCAGTTGCAGGTGCAGCAGCCGCCCACGTCCCAAGGAGGAGGACTATGCAAGCACTGTCTGGCTCGACAGGCGACGCGTAAACGCTATGAGGTTCCGCTGTGGATTCCTCTGAGCTTTGTCCAAGAGCGAATGATGATCGACCACAAGTGTCCCCTAGACGCGGACATCACGAACGACTGCTCGATTTGTTGTCCGTTGGGAATGAAAACGGCCATGGGATTCGAGCCCCTGCCCATGTGTCGGATGTTCACTGACGTCGCCAACTGGCTAACACCTCCGCGCAACTCCCGACCGGCACATGCGCGACTACCTAGCCCGCTCGAGCGACTACTCAATCATTTTCAGGAGCCAGAGCCCTCTTCGGTGGTAGTAAGCGATAGGGGCGACAATAGCGACGATGAGTTCCTTCACACGAGGACGTTCAGTAGCGACTTTTCGCTCATGCTGGACGATGACTACCTCTCGCTTGGCCGTGACAGCGAGCTCGTGCGAGCACGCGCACCTTCGATGAACTCTGTCGACAATGAAGAGATCAGCTTCGATCCAAGAGCGAGCACGAACATCCCTAAAATGCGCTCGTACTCGCCCAAAGATGTGCAAAAGTATCGTGACGAATTCGAATGCTACGACGACGAGGTGTTCAGCGCGCCACTGCCCAGAAAAGTGTCCAAGTATTCCTTTAAGGCCAACGCAGGAGGTGACGAGGACATTCAGATCGGTGCCTCACGGTTGGCCTTCACACCACCGCTGCGACCTATCAGTGGTGGTGCTGGCGGGGGGCAGCAGCAACCTCCTCTGTCGAACAAGAAGTCAGGGGGTAGGATCATACAACCAGCGAGCGTTTCTCAGCAGCAAGGAGGCTCTGGCAGTGCGGGGGAGAGTTTCCAGCAAAGGCCAAGCGAGTCGACTCGATGGCGGAGTCCGCACAACTCTGCGGTCCTGACAAGCTCTCCTGGCCCTCCGAACCGAATGTCGACGCATTCAGATGGCAAACTTCGCCAGTCGATGTTGGAAAACAACGGTGATGGAGGCGAGAGCGAGGGGGAGGGCTCGCTGAACCAGGATGTATCGGTTTCTCGCAACAGGGTGCTCGGAGGCTCTCTGCCGAATACGTTCCAGTTGCTGACAGCAGCAGACGGCGGTACCTATGCAAACAGCCCAATCCTGCTTCCGCTCGGCGACGGCAGCACGAAAGATCCTTTGTTCCACTCGCACGCGTACATCTACAAGCAACTCACCAGCAATCAGCGCCGCTGGAGTCAGGTTCGCTCGAGCGACAGCAAGAATCCGTATCGCCTCGTGCAAAGCGTGATGAAGTGGAAGTCGCTGTGCTGCCCCGCGCTACTTCCGCTGACGACGGATTTCGTGCCTGGTTTGGACGAGCTGAAGAAGCACTACAGCGAATCGTTCTACAGTGTGACGTTGCCCGAGCGTGACGAACAAAGCGGGGTTACCTTCCGCGACTACCGAGAGCTCGTGATGGAGATGGTTGCGCAACGGTTCTCGCAGGACTTTCAGTTGGTGACAATGGTCGCCACCAAGACCTCGTCCAAGTCCAACAGCGTGTTGTTTCGCTTAACGATGGGGCACCGCATCCACGAAATCAAGTACAACGAAGAAACCCAAACGGTCGACGTGAAGAGGTATCTGCAGCGTGCCAGCGCCCAATCCGATGTCGACATTATGGAGTATCGGTACTCGCTGTGGTCACCGGTGGCCGACAACTTTTTGTTTGCGAGCCAGGAGTTCCGCAAGTACCCGCGACACGAGTACCAATGGAACTATCTTGATCAGCTCATCTGCGGCTACTACGACGACATGAACGACGCGATCCGGTACAAGCGAAGCCTGTTCTCCATTTTGCCGCCACAGCTGACGGGCGACAAACTCCAGGACGAGCCGACGCTGAAATTCTACACGGACAAGTGCCGCAAATTTTTCGAGTATCTCAAGTCGAAAGCCGCCGACGCAGCCATGTTCCCCAACATCAAGATCGGCAGCGAGTGGCGCGGAAGCAGCTTCCCCAGCAGCGGTTCCGCGGCGTTCAAGCACGTGAGTCGCGAGAACGTGAGGATGGTGCTCCACGCTAGCGATTCGCCAACGAGCCAGAACTGGCTCGTGACGCGGCTCGACACAGAGCTCTTGGCCTCGCAGTGTTTCCACCTCGAAGTTCAGTGGCTCGTGTGCCGCAGCGCGCTGGTGGAGGACTTCATCCAGGGGCTGTTACGCCGCGCCAAGCAGCTCGCCTTGGACTTTATGCAGGTCCCAGAGAACGGCGTCTCGAACGACTTGGATCTCCACCCGCTGATCTCTCCTATTTTCCTGTCGCTACGCGACCCGGCCGAGCAGCGCATTGTGGAGGCGGTGCTCGTCGACCAGCTCAACTTCTGCTGCGAGGCGCTGCACGCGATCCCGCGCGTGCATCTGAACCACGAGGACGCATACACGATCCTCGACGTGCAGCCCGCGAACGAGCGGCGCCGCATCCGCTTCTACCGTCAGTACGTGCACCGTACGCTTGCCTGCTTTGTGCGCGTGACGCAGACCGGCGTCGTGTGGATTTCCAACCGGAAAGCGCAGTGCCGCGACATCCAGCCCATCTACGAAGCCATCCGCGACAAGGTCGAGGCGGTGCGTGCGGCGAACGGCGCGCTGAAGGATGTGCTGCGCGACGTGCTGGAGCGCGTCAAGCGGCAGGCGGAAAAGGCGGCGGTGAAAAGAGAGAAACGAATCGACCAAGTGCAGGCTCCTGCTATTAAAGAGCAGCCAGACGCAGATGCGAGCAGTCTGTCGTCACCTGCGCCGCCGCAGCCAGTGAGCAGTGATATGGCGAGCGCTATGTCTGCGGTTGCCACGCGTGAGAAGGAGAACCACGAGGCAGCCGTCAACGTAGAAGAGCGCGCGGATCATCTCATGCGCGCCGTGCAGAAGGGCCCACCAGCCGCCGCCAGCAGTGGCGCTCACACGCACCATGGCCATGTGGCACCGCATCTGCCGCTGTGAAGTGGGCACTTCAATATACATCCCTGCGTTGAGTGGCACAGGAACCTGTGTTAAAGGATAGATCTGAACTCTTGTTCGGACTATCATGTTTCTGTTGACTGACAGGCGGCGCGCCGTGGGTAGGGGAGCGCCAAGAGCTCCTGACTGTGCAACCTTTCATTCGTCAGTCTGGATGTCTTGCGGGGCTGCTGGTCCCCGCCAGCAGATGCGCGACGCCTCTCCATATGCCTTGACGAGCATGAAGGGTGATGAGAGGTGCGGCTGTGCTCTCTCTCACTCACACTGCAAAGGTCCGACTTCTTCCAATAAGCAACCTCATTCGTGAACTCCCCACGCTATCGCCACCAGCAAGCGCCATGGCGATCCCAGATCAGTTCATGGTGGATGCACGTCCACGCGGGCCCTCTGACGCGCCGCGTCGCAACAGCACGCTCTTCCGTCGTGTGTCCGCCCGCGCTGTGGGCATGGAGCGCGACTCGCTGTGCCACAAATCCCACTGGGTGCCCAAGTCGTCGCGCGCGTCGTGCTCAAATTGCAAGCTCTCGTTCCGCGTGTTCAATGCTAAGCACAACTGCCGACTGTGCGGCGAAGTGGTCTGCGGAGCCTGCTCGACCAAGCGGATTCTTTTCCAGAAGAAAAGCGTGCGCTCGTGCGATGAGTGCGTCAACCACAGCGTCGAGACGATCTCGCGCTATAACCGGCGCAGCAGCACCGCCACTGTCGCGCTCAATTACAACAGCAGTGACGAGGCTGCGCGGTCCGAGCGCCACCTCAGCTCGTCCAGACTGCTCATGAAGCGCAATAGTGAGTCCGACGTGCTCACCGAGCGTCCCGCTAATATTGACGCGACTCCTGTTCGCCAACGTGGCCAGAGCCAACCCGTGGTGTCGACCTCCACTGAACTTCACGCGTACCGGCCGGTTCCGCGCGTGGAGGCCTGGCGCCTGCAGCTGCCCTACGTGATCGTCTTCTTCCTCATGACCGTCGCGGGCATCACCAATCTAGTGTCGTTCTTGTAGCTCACAGGACTGGCAATTCACAGGACTGGCAATTCATTCTCCAGGACAGCGAACGAAGCAGTCCATGCATGTACTATATCAAGTCAATTCGTCAGTGTGCATCTTCATCACCAACGAAAAAAGTAAAATTTAGGTTTTCCAACCACGTAACCGTATAGTACCCCCCCAAATACTGTTTCAGTTGGGAACAAGTGTAACCGAACTTATGAGATTTTGATCCATATCGTACTTTGAAGATTCGCTCCAGTACTGTCGTTCCTCTGTTGGGGGAAAGATTTCACCTCAAGAGGATCCGAGAAGACCGTAGCTGCCATGGAGGAGATCGGACTGAGCGCGTCGCCTATGGACGTGGAGCCGCTGGTGCCCGTCGCCATCGTACGTTCCCGCTCGCCTCGCCCACTATGGTGCGTGGCTTTAGCGTAAGAACTGATAAGGATGCATTCTAGGAAACCAAAGCGGATCTCTACTCCAAGTTCAAGTCGCTGGAGCGCCACCTCGAGTTTCTGGACATCCAGGTGCGTGTGCGGGGTCGAGGCGTTTTAACTGTGTGCGTATTGTAGTGCTCACGCCGTCGTCCGGTTTGGTTTTGTGTTGTCACAGGAAGGATACATCAAGGACGAGATGAAGAATCTCAAGCGCGAGCTCATCCGCGCCAAGGAGGAGGTGAAGCGCATCCAATCAGTGCCGCTGGTCATCGGCCAGTTCCTCGAGATGGTGGACGCCAACTATGGCATCGTGGGCTCCACCGCGGGCTCTAACTACTACGTGCGGATACTGAGCACGCTCGACCGGGAACGTCTCAAGCCCAACTCGTCGGTGGCGCTCCACCGCCACTCGCACGCGGTCGTGGACGTGCTGCCGCCCGAGTCGGACTCGAGCATCCAGATGATGCAGATGTCGGAGCGTCCGGACGTGTCGTACTCGGACATCGGCGGCATGGACGTGCAGAAGCAGGAGGTGCGCGAAGCCGTCGAGCTCCCGCTCACGCACTTCGACCTGTACAAGCAGATCGGCGTGGACCCGCCGCGCGGCGTGCTCATGTACGGGCCACCGGGCACGGGCAAGACGATGCTGGCCAAGGCGGTGGCGAACGCCACGACGGCGTCGTTCATCCGCGTTGTTGGCTCGGAGTTTGTGCAAAAGTACCTGGGCGAAGGCCCGCGCATGGTGCGCGACGTGTTCCGCCTCGCCAAGGAGAACTCGCCGGCGATTGTGTTCATCGACGAGGTCGACGCCATCGCGACCAAGCGCTTCGACGCGCAGACGGGTGCTGACCGCGAAGTGCAGCGCATCCTGCTCGAGCTGCTCAACCAGATGGACGGCTTCGACCAGACCACCAACGTCAAAGTCATCATGGCGACCAACCGCGCCGACACGCTGGATCCGGCGCTGCTGCGCCCGGGCCGACTGGACCGAAAGATCGAGTTCCCGCTGCCCGACCGCCGCCAGAAGCGCCTCATCTACCAGGCCTGCACGTCGCACATGAACCTGAGCGATGAGGTGGATCTCGAGGTGCGTCACGAGATATTGAGATCGTTTTGTGGAGATTGGTGCTGATCGGTGGGCTATTTTATGCGCGTAGGACTTTGTGAACCGCCCCGAGAAGATCAGCTCCGCCGACATCTCGTCGATCTGCCAGGAGGCTGGTCTCCAGGCCGTGCGCAAGAACCGCTACGTCGTGCTCCCGAAGGACTTTGAAAAGGGCTACAAGAACGCGATCAAGCGCGCCGACACGACGTTTGAGTTCTACCATTAGGAAGGGCAGGACCACAATGGTGCGTCGAGAAAAGCAACCAAAAGATTAATACAAACAAGCTTCAAGCAGACCAATGGACATGTCATGAGTGGGACAAGAACCCACGCTCACACTGAACAGTCGCGGCTGTTAGTGCACAGTAGGCAGTCTTGTCTTCGCCAACTGTCCTTCCGTTTTCATCT